>BHFT01016036.1:26078-86078 GCA_004320025.1 Laticauda laticaudata | reverse complement strand
AGATACCATTTGCTTTTACTCTCATTAAACACAATTTCTGTTTAATGCCAACCCCTCCCCCGATGATTAAAAACAAGATTTCTATTGCATTTAAAACATTCTCTCTCCCTGCAAGCAGTTGTATGTCCTTTGGAGGGAGTGCAACTCCAATAATTGAATTGAACTTCTGCTGGATTTGATACCAAGGGATTGTAATGAAGAGGAGATGGGGGCACTGATCAAGCCAAAAAGAGCATGCAAAGAAAGACAACTGAGGCAGGCAGTCACTAATTTCCCGGGGGTTAAGAAACTGAAGACACCGATATGCAGGGTCTCAAGTCAGATGAGAATAAAACACCTGATTTAGATAAAACACCTGATTTAGTATAACTGAAAAAGCATCTCAATATATCTTTTTTGATTGATTGTTCCTGTTTCACTTCCTGGTTTGTTTAGCATTAGGTACAAGCAAGGATCATAGAATGATGCTTTGTGCAACAAATCCTAATCATAAACTGAAGTTGTGGGATTCCCTTAGTTCATAATAATAAGCTGAGTTCTGAGCAAACTGGCTTTTGGTTTTATTTTTAAAAGAAGCTTCCAAGAATTCCTGAGATCTTGTGGAAAACAGGTCAGGAGAGATTGCCTACAGAAATTGCTTGCTCTTCCCCATCTCCTTCCTTGTTGACTGGAGAGATTGGAGAGGAAAGGATTTTAAGAACGCAAGCAGTCACACAATAGGAGATACCCTGTGTTATTTACACAGTGAATTCATGGCTACTAGTACCAATACATTGTTTTTGAAGTGTACTCCTCATTGTGTGCCTGCTTACTCTCTTACAATCCTTCCCCTCCAATCTCTCTGTTGTGCAGTGGAGGAAAAAAAAAACAGGTCAGGCACAAGGTCACAAATACTGACTCTAATGAAGATCATTGACTAAGGGACATAGTGTGGGTTGTAAATGTGGCCACTGGCCATAAACATATTTTTTTCAGCACTGTTGTAACTTTGAATGGTCACTGAAAGAGGCTATTGGTACCTAAGGATTACTTGTAGCTGGCATTTCAAATTTTATAGTTTTGCCTATTCATCCCAGCACAATTACACTCCTATAATTAATTACTGTAATTTCCATTTTCCTTTTGATACAAAAGACCATACTAAGCCTACTGTACTGTAGTACAGAGCACTTCTCTCAATTCCAGACAACCAATCAACTCCTCTTTCCAAGCCCTGTTTCTCTCTGATCATTTGTTTTTGTTCAACAACTTTCATTTTTAACTTAATTTTTTTACGTTCAATTGCTAGCTTCCAGAGCCAATTACCGGCATGTGTTTGAACTATGTATCTGAACTATGTATCCATTTTCATGGACGTCCCTACCAGTATCCTTCCTTCCTTCCTTCTTCCCTCCCTCCCTCTCTCTCTCCTCCCTTAAAATGAGCTCTTTGTGATGTTGAATTTTGGGTAAAGGGGATTAGGATATATATACAATTGACATGTATTTGATGAGTATAGTTATTATTATTTATTATTTGTCATCATTTTTCAATCTGAATTGCATTTTTAAAATCTACTCTTACATTCAATAAGTGATTTACAAGGGCAGGCTGGCCACACATGCAATTAGTCACATTAAGACTATATTATTTCTTATGGAATAATTAAATTTAACCATATGTATTTAATAAAGAAAAGATATCAGATAGGCAAATTAATGCGCTGATTTCACCAATATCACCAGAAATACCCATAGTAGGTCACCATCTGCTGACTAAAAATTTATCTATTGCACTCACCACTAAGATTAGTCCTAATAAATTTTACTTCATTAATAATTTATCAAATGTCTTGTGTATGTTTTGGTTTTCTAAAATTTGGATTTGGAACATTATTCCAAAGAAGAGGTGCAAACAATAATAATGACATCTATATATAAATATACATACATTATTTTCCAATTCTTTCCACAGTACTTGAAAAAAAGCTTTTTAAAAACTCTATCATGTCTTTCTGTCTGTCTGCCTGTCTATCATCTATCTATCTAAATGCTTTTAAAGATACAACATTTCAATAACAGTTTTGCATATGCTTACATCTCTAAAATGACTTACCTATACAGTAGGTTTGTTTGGATGTTTATTAATAAACATTGTTAATTCTTATACCTCCATGATACTCTGAACTTTCTGCTATAAATCTGAAGACCTTTTGAGCAAGAGTAGTTGTTTGTCACTATAGGTGATAGATTTGCTTCTGAAAACAGACCTAGTACTATAAAAGTGAATAGGGCAAGTTTCCATAAGTGGAAGTTTAATCAAATGAAATCTGTTTGTCTTGTGAAAACAGCTGATGGAAAATGAGGAGATCTGAACTATTTTGAAATATTCAATTGTGGTAATAATAGTTTAATTGTATCTCAGTAGAAATATATATTTCAGCATCACATGTCAGGAAGAAGGATTACTGGCTCCATGTTCATCTTTGGGCCTTCTGATTTGCCTGTGTAATAGACTACAACTAAAAACAAACCCAAAGCACAAAACAATGCTCCCCAAAAGATAAAAACTAAAAAAATCACTTCTATTGTTGCTATTCTGAATTTTGTTAAGTTTGTGGGAAAAGCCAAAATTTGTTGGAGAGACTGTCTAAAAAAAGAATGTTTAATAAATATTAACTACAGTTAAGCTACGATTACCTATAATTTGAAGTAATTCCTTTAATAATTCTGTGAAACAGAAAGGCTTTCTCTAGTTGTGGCATCAGTCATATTCTTAGGACATAAAATAAGTATTATTTATATCCTGAAACTTCAATGGAATTATCTTTGTCGATTATCAAAATGTATTATATTTATAAATAAATATCATACATAAAAGAATATGGGTATAGGTATGCAGACACCCACTGTAAAATCAAATAAAATAATAGTGAACTACAGCAAAAGGTAGCTTTATTTGTAGCAGCTTGTGACATTCAAATGAAAAATGCAAAATGTTAAAAAGTTATATTTATGTAGTTACTTACTAAGCACATCTAAATTATATTAAAGTAACCAAAATGTCTTTACAATTCCCAAGGCATGTCACAACTTTTGAGTACCCCCAATGCTTGGAAATTGAAATTTGAAAAATTTGACACACCCTACGTGTCACAATATCTCTAAAACCATTAAACAACATCTGCTTATCCCGAGCACCTTCAGAAGAACTTGATAGATTGATAAAAATGCCAAATGAAGTCTAAACATCAGGCTGACTGCAGGACAAACCATAACAAATCAACATAACTAACTAACAATCCAATTGGTGCTAAAAGTGAACATGACAGGTAAGTCCATCAGAAACACTTGTTCTTCAATCAAAAGCAACACCAAACATTTATATTTTAAAATACCCAACAACTTAAAAAAAGTAGAATTAAGATTTAGCAATAATCAAACTATAATAAAAACAATACTATTGCCTAACAAAATTGGTTAAGATTAAAAAAAAATGTTGGGGACACATCAATAAATATTTTGTTCCTTAATGAGAAGAACAAGTTGGGACACTCCATTGCAGATAGAATGTATGACTAGGATATAGTCATTTTTGATTGCAGATAGAATGTATGACACTTTCAGCAATGTCATACTTACTTCAGCACTGGTCATGGCCTGCCCTTCTCCATTTTCCTTAAGAACAGCAAAACGTCATTTGAGGCAAGGTCTTCAGAGGAAGCATGGATTTGTCCTTTCTTCAGCATCTGCACAGATGCTTTAATGACGAGATGATATTTGGGAAGAAAATCTGATACTGAGACTAATTTGAAGCCTGTTTTATTCTGAAAAAGATTGTTCAATAAATAGCCAAACTCCTAGAGACCAATAGAGAGGAATATATTTCTTCTTAATTTGGGCCCTGAGAAAGTCATTGTTGCTGGGAGGAAATAAAATTAGACACACACACACACATGAAAGAGTTGATCCTCTGCTGCAAAAGAAATAAACTCTTTGCTGTAAAATAATTGTATATAGATAGCACAATGCACTTTTTTTATACAATCAGCTCTAAAGAGAATCATGGAATGAGCACTTTGCTGAAACCCAAAATCCAAATCTATAGCCAGTTCATTATAACAAGGGTCCCCAGTCTGTGGGTGGCAACTGGGCTGTGGAAACAGCCAGCAAGTGTGCACACATCCTCACTTGCATGAGCAGTGGGTAAGTGTGTACGTGCACACTCTATTTGTGTTAGAATGTACGCTGCTTGTGCAAATGGTGCTGTGTGTGTTCTGGTTGGCCTCTTGCACACACACCATACCCCCTTGGTCTGCAAAGCCAGAAACGGATCTGATCCCAGGATGCTGCAACCCTTGTAAATTCATGCAGACACCAAGCAACAAAATTATAATCATGTGTCTGTGGAGATGCTACATTGATTGTAAACAGACCTGCCAACCCATGAAAAAGGAAAATCTGGAGACCCATGAAAAAAAATCTGGAGATTCTATAAAAAATAGTGAGATTCTATTTTTTTCCTGACCTCAAGATTAAACAAAACCCCTTTTCCACCAGGAAAGTCATTAACAGTTTATTAAATGTTTCATTTGTGTTCCTGTTGTAAAAGATGCAGCTTTCTTTGGATGATCTGATAGGTCATCCACTAGGACGAAACTTATAGCAATCTAGTCACATCGGGAACATGTGCGATGATAATGAGAAAATGAGTGAGATCGTGACCAGTTAAACAGCAGATAGGAGACAAGGAAGAAGAGGGAAGTACTAGCATGGGCGGCGTTCGACTCGGAGAGCATTTGTGGCTGCACCAGGTCGACGATTGCCGGCGAGCAAACACGACTGGCTGCACAGGGCAGGATCGTAAGCGGGCATGTAATGATTCGGTGGGTGACATTTAGGCGAAAGTCAGGAGTTCGCATAGAACATGGGAGCACTCACGTGGACGACATTAAACCATGATTGTCTCTAATCAACGAAGTACAGTAGTATGCACTCTACGCCTAAGGTATACCGATAGTATGATTGAGTAGTAATCACAGCGCGTATGTCGCGGCACAGGCAAGATCTCAGAACTATATCGCGAAGGAACGAAAATCTAAGCTATGCAGAGCTAGAAACGTGACTCCCATCAATAGTATACCAGCAAAATGCGACCAGGGGCTGAACCTGCGGTCAGGATCGAGTGGCGAGCTAGAGGTTGGGTACTCAGTGGAGGTTTTCGCATCGGGTTCGTCAGAGACTGTACAGGCGGCAGGATAGAAACGGGTCCAGAGTTTGGAAAGGTGATCAGTTAATAGTGTCAAAGGTCTATTGGGTGTTAGATGCCCGAAACGGAAATAATTCAAACATCTCATTCTTCGTTTTTAATTAACGACAAAAGTGATTGCCTTTTTTTGTTTGGGTAGCTCGTAGGCATCCGTAAAGCTCTTAATTAGGCATTAAGCGATAGATCTCTAGTGTCGTCGAGCGGTGTCATTTCTTACTGGATAGTCAACTTCATGGCCAAAATGTTAGACAAGGGGCCATCAAGGTGCCATTCTTTTCTTTTAACATCAAGATATGGGTATATTTTAATGAAATTTTTACTAATGGAACTTTAACTAAATGCAGAGAAACTGGAACACAAAGTTGCATGTGACTATCGTAAACACTAAAGTGGTCAGTGAATAAAATTAACCAATCAGAGCGTGTTATATCCGGTGGTAGAAAAGTAAAATGGACGCGGGCCCAGAGTAAAGAATGTGGATGGTATGTAATATATGATGTACTGGTAATATCGATATTGCATGATCTGAGAAGTGGCGTCATGTCGTTGGTGTGAGAATGTAGTATTTAATCGCGTAAAGCCGACCCCAAATTTGAAAAAAAAAAAAACTGCATTTAAATTCGGCGTGAGATTGAGGTGCCTTGATCGTGAAGATCGTGCAGAAATTGACAAAAAATTGTGAGAATCACAGCAGAAACCGTGAGAGTTGGCAGGGCTGTTGTAAGCAAATGTAACCATCTGGTGCAAGGTACATTTATCAGTTGCTATTTGCAACTTTTGAATCATCACTACCAATGAATGGTTGTAAGTCGATGGACAATCATGTAATTGATTTCGCTCGCCATTTATTGTCACACTGGGCCCATCAGATTAGCCTCATGTTGCAGTCTCCAGAGACCGTTTTTCCTGGGTAATTTCCGCAGGGCTCCAAAATTTTGTGACAACAAATCCTACACATGCATTTTTCTGTGAATGGCTAGTATCCATAAAAGGCCTTCAAAACTTAAATGTATGCATTGACTCAACACAGATAGAAACTGTTCTCTATGCAAGTGGTTGAAATCCTAAGCTACTGTTCTGGAATTGGCCTAGATAAGTAAGCAAGTTGGATTGGTTGCAACTAGGAACGGCAAATCCAGAGAGCTGCTGAAAGGCGCAATTTTAAAGAAATGGCCATAAGGCTGCAAGCAAGCAGGCCCAGCCTGTATAAAAGGCTGGCTGGCAGGCTGCAGCCAAACTGTTCTATTTCTGACTACTGTTTGATAAAACCTTTGTTGTTTGAACCCCGTCTACCTCGTGTGTTTTCAAACCAAACATCTGGCGACGAGGATGGGATCGTGCCTGAACGCGAAACCTGCACGCGGTGATAGAAGCCCGACGCCAGCAAAAATGTCCTGGAAGCACACCGCACACCCGCACCTTCAACCCTAGCGAATGAGGCTTGGGAGTTCATACACACAGATCGCTTCCAAATGTATCTGGAAGCAATGGAATGATGACATCTCGAAGCCAAACGCAAGCGAGCTGTATTCCTCACCATTGCGGACCCAACCGGTGTTTAAAATGGCAAAGCTCTTGCGAAGTCCCGAGACGTCAAACAGCTAACGTGGCCATGAACTACACAAGAATCCTCAGACACTACGCTCACGGTAGTGTCAAACTTAATAAAGCGATCACGAATTCTACCTCTCACGCAGGAGACCTACGAGATGGGGAGAGCCTGTCGCCGATTTCGTGGCTGCTCTAGGCGGCAAAATAGGGGGTGAGTGCGATTTCCTAAAACATCCCGACTAAGCGATGAAGATCCGCGTGAGTATTAGGGCTCAAGACCATTACAGCGCAAAGTAAGCTGTTAAAACAAGCCCAAATAATCACTGTGACCGAAGCAATAACGCTGGAAGCACATGGCCGCCGAAGCCGCAAAGAAATCGGCGTCAACAATGAAATAAACTGAATCAAAAATGGCGAAGAAACCCCGAACTAGAGAAAGGAAGCAGCCGACCGAACCCACACCCATTTCGAAGAGTTTCCGAGAGAGGAAAGCCGAAATCGAGACGAGGAAGGATGACGAGTCCACCCGTCTGCTCGCAAATAAAAAAAGAGAGTCTGAAAGAAGAAATTGGCGGGAATGGCGCTGGCTGGCGGAGGAAAACCATGCCCGAGCCGAATGCAGATTTTTCGATGCTAATCTGCAGTACTGTAAAAGCGGGCACATCGAGAAAGTCTGCAGAAAACAGAAAAGCTACAGCCCACCACGAGATGCAAGAAATTCCCACACGACCGAGATAAACGAGCAGAGAGAAAGTGGTAACAAGAGAACGAGCCAATACACACCAAACCCAGTCACTATAAGAAAGCGCCCAGACGGAAAGGCGGCAAGAAGGTTAAGTGACTGTAACAATCGATAGGGCAGCCCTGTAAGATGGAGGTGGACTCCGGTGCTTTCCTTTCGATGGTTTTTGGGATACCATAAAAATAAGCTGAATCCCAGAAATCAAATCCAGCACAACTACAAAAACACAACCTTTGACTCTAAAGGACTAACAGGGAAAACACGAAATCCCTGTAAATTGTGCAATGGGACCATTTTTAGTCAGCTTATAGCAACCATGTCAAAGACTCCGCTAGACCATCATCGACCGGACAGACGCGAGCCGTCCTGGGCATCGAATGGTTCGCATACCCATTGGGCATCGGGATGACCGGGTCGATCGAGTAACCACCACCATTGGGAAGAATGACGCTCATCCGCCGAATTCAAGACGTTTTCAACCGGCTCGCTGGGCAATGTATCGGGGAACCCTATCTCTTTTAGCCTAGATCCCGCTAGATAGCCCGCAAGAAGGATTAAAAGCAGAACGAGGTTCCCTTTGCAAATAAAGGCAAAGATAAGAGGAACAACTGGCAAACTAGATAGCCCAGGGGGTGTTAGAACCTGTGGACCATGCCAAATGGGAAAACTGCTATTGTTACAGCACACCATAATAACCTGACGGGTCCATTAGATATCTGTTGGTGGACTATAAGGCAAACCCTGAACCATGCTTTACAACCAACTGCATACCCAGATGGCCAGTAGTCCAACATTTATCCACTCCCTGGCAAAGCAATAATTTTTGTAAACTGGACTTGGCACAAAGCCTTATCAGCAACTCCCAGTGGACCCCGTAGAGGGTCAGAAGCGCAAACATGAGTCACATCACAAGGGCGCATTCAATGCCACTTGACTCCAATTTGGAGTAAACGTGCACCGGGCGTTTTCAACAGTTTTGGATGGAATCGCCTCCTTAATGGCATACAAGGGGTCTTCCCTATTTCGACGACGTCTTAATCTCGGCAAGATGAGACTGCAATTATAAAACAGACCTCACAGAAGTACTACCAAATTTAGGGAATCTGTGGCCTTAAAGTAAATAAAGGAAAAATGCTGCCTAATGAACAAAGCGTTGATATTTCTTGGGTCTACTCTAGACGGTGAAGTGGCATCCACCCCACAGACCTAAGAAAATCAAGGCAATACAGAAAGCCTGAACGAGAAACAAAACAGAACTGCAAGCCTTTTTAGGACTTTAATTTTTTATCATGTATTTTCTGCCAAACAAGGCCACTATAGCTTGACCGTTACAGCCGTCTTTTAGATAAAAAAGCAACTGACATGGGTAGCAAAGAAAGGTAAGGCTTTCCCAGAATATAAAAAGTTGCTAACATCCACAAACGTTCTCATCCAATTTAGCAACACACTGCCTTTAAGGAAGTGACCTGCGACGCTTCAGCCATTTGGAGTATGGTGGCCGTCATGAAGCCACCAACTCGGTTTATGGGTTCAGAGGAATGCACTGTTTCGTCTATTTATATTCTATTTCTATTTTGGTATTTTCTTATTTTATAAGTACTGAATTGAATTATACGTCACTGGACAGGGTAAGCGCCTAGATAGTCGCTGGAGTAAAAACGCTTCCAATGAATAATTCTGTACGGGCGGGCTTTTCAAATTGTAAACGTATCCACAACCACTGAATGGGAATTTGGCAGGGAAACAAGCCGACGCGCCTAACATATCTGTCACCAAGGAAGTGTCTAGATGGTCAGCACCAGTTCTTGCAGCATATTCCTATACTCTGACGCATCGACCAGGAAACAAATTCCCATGCAGAAGCTTTGAGCAGAGGCACCCCTACCAACTACTGATGAAACCGGCACCAAGCAATGACACCGCTGCAAATAGAGACTTGTCCCGATCTACCCATCTCCCGCCTATGATGGTCGCAAGAGCCAGCGTTAAGGACTCATTGACTGCCCCGTATTCTTGGCTGGGTAGGTAACGGCTGCCGGTAGACACAAAAAACTGAAACCTTTAAAGCCGTTCCGGTCCAGACAGACTGACTATCTATTCTAAAGGGGTGTTTTTGTGGAGATCGGGTGGTCACCCAGCCAAGTTTGCAGCCCAGAGTACTAGATGTTGCACGAAGGGTCACTCCTGGAATGGTTAAAATGAAGAGAGCCTGGCCAGGACTATGTTGGTGGCCAGGCCATTGATAAAGGACCATAGAGTATGGGTGAACTCTTGCCATAAAATGCCAGGGAATCAGACTTCTCCCTCCAAATAGCACCCATCAAGGTGACTGGGAGATACCCCTAGGGGACCATGGGTCTAGAATTCATATAGACTTCGCGGTCCAACCAAGGGGATACCTTTCTGGTTGTCGTTGAATGCCTACTCAAATTTGGCTCGAAGTAAAAATTCATGCCAATCAACGACAAACAGAAACACTATAAAAATTATGACACCCTTTTCCGCCACCCAGGTCTACCAGACGTTCTCGTCTCGGACAATGATACACAACTAACAAGCTTGCAATTCGAGCAATACCGTAGCCTCCCTAAGGTATCAGACTGCCCTAACCAGCCGGCCCCATCCGGCCTGCAAACGGCAGAGCCGGAGAACGAATGGTCCGATTCAACAAAGGAATGGCTAGAGAATGACATAGGTGATGTCCAACAAAAAGTAAACCAGTTTACTAACACTCCAGCACATAACGCACAGTACAGTTACTAACAAGTCCCGGCGGAATTAACTTATGGGACGAAAACTTACGGTCACGACCTTGACAGATACACCCAAATTTTAACCAGAAAACCCCCCTGATTCCTCCAACAAAGTTTAGGCAATTTCCAGTTAGGGCGACTTGGTATACCGCCGAACAATTTCACAGGTTGCACCATTGTGGGTACTGGACAAATACCTCAACTTACAGGCCCCAAATCCTATCCGTTTAACGGTAGACGAATGGCAGGGAGTGGGAAGCGGCACATAGACCAGCTCGATCCCGAATAATTGAAGGCCAACAGACACAACCAACTCAGTCCACCGCAATTCAAGATAAACCTCAAACCAAGGGAGGGGGGGAACGGCGAGAAGTTTAATAAATGAACTGTTTAAAACTAAAACAAACGATTATTACCAAAAAAGGAGCAAATAAAAGACTCACTGTTTGAAGAGACTTGTGGGAAGAGCCCGTCAAGAAGGGCCAGCCAGGCCAGCTCAACCTGCCAATGGAAACCGGGTGGGAGCGGCAAAACTCTGCCGGCCTAGAGCAACTCCGGCGGCGGCACCAGAATGGCTGACTCACCCTTCCGCAGACGGTTCCAGAGAGAAGAATCGGAAGACACAGCAGCCCCATCCGAACCGGTCGAATCTTCACGAGGATGAACCGCGGCAAGTCCAATCGGATGTCGGAAGAAGCCCCACCCTACCTGCGTGAGCTACGTAGCCACGTAAGACTACAATATAGAAGGGAGGGGGTGTTCTATATTGCAAGTGGTTGAATCCTAGGCTATTACTGTTCTGATTGGTCTAGATAAGTAAGAGTGGATTGGTTTCACTAGGAACCAATCCAAGAGAGCTGTGCTGAAAGGCGCAATTTTAAGAAATTGCCATTAGGCTGAAAGCAAGCAGGCCAGCCTGTATAAAAGGCTGGGCTGCGAGCTGCAGCCAAACTGTCTATTCTGACTACTGTTTGAAATAAAACCTTTTGTTGTTGGAACCCGGTCTACCTCGTGTGTTTTCAAACAAAACAGAAACTCTTGAGCAATATTATATTACGTAACAATAACCAAAAAAGTGAGCTGAATAAAAAGTTTCCGAAAATCAACAGCATGATGGGACATAACATTTTTTTCCTCTGAAACATCATTCTTTTGCCTCAAAAACAAAATGCTGAAAAAAGGTTCTGTCAAAACACCCACAATGAATGAGGCATCTTATTTCAAGCCAGAATAAGGTTTTTTTCTGTTTTATTTTTGGATTTTGGTACAAATTTTAATTAATGTTCTTATTATTCAGCAAAGTTTAACAAACTCTCTATTGTAACAAAATATTTTCCAGAAAGTAAAGGATAGAAATGACTACATTATACCCCTGTCCAAGTTTTGGAGAATTGTTACCTCAGAAGCAGCATTTTTTTGTAAATATGTCGTAATTCAGTATTTATTGCAGGTGAATTGTTTTATGTTATCTGTGGTAAAAAAAAAATAGAACTTATCTAATATTACAGATATTAAAGACTTAATAAAACAAAACTACATCATTCGCAGGGAACATATAAATGTGTCATTGCAACTCTTACAGGTTTCCATAATTAAAAGCTAGACCAGCAATTGCCATATTTTATTTTGGGAAAATAAATCATATCCATAAATGTAACTATTGACAATAATGTTTTCCATGTTGAAAAAAAAGTAGAAATCCACTTGTTGATTCTTAGGCAAATGCCAGTAGTCACCCAATAGCTATACAATTTAATTAATTCTGCTCCCGCACAGGCAATCAATATTCATAACAACAGTCAAAATTCATCATTAATATTAATAAAAAAACTTCCAGCATTGAATTTAGAAGGAGTTTGCATCATATCTGCACATTTTTCTTGAGTTATTTAATACTTTGTAGTTTGTATATTTATTTGCCTATATAATTATCTGTACAAAATGTATACATTGCCTCCTTCAAGTGACTAAAGGTAATTTACAAGCACATGACAAATGGGCTTAAACAACTAGGCACAGGGACAGTTTTTTCCTTTCAGGCCATCATCCTGCTGCACACCTAATTCTCACAGTGCTGTCTAATGTCTATGTGTAGCATGGCTAAGCAGTATTATTTACCCAAGTTGTATGGCTGAAGCATTATTTATCCTTCTTATTATCTTTCTCAGGGCGGGGCATGGTGGCTCAGTGGTTAAGGCACCTGGTTTGTCAGTTGGAAAGCTGACAGTTCATATTTTAGACCTGTGGCATGAGAAAGGGTGAGCTCTAGTCCTCACTTCAGCTCTTGCCCACCTAGAAGTTCAAAAGCATGCAAATGCGAGTAGATTAATAGATACCACCTCAGTAGGAAGATAACAGTGCTCTGTGTTGTCATGTTGACCACAAGGCTGAAGAAATGTCTTTGGACAGTGCTGGTACAATGGCCTTGAAATGGAGATGAATACCATCCCTAAAGTCAGAAACAACTAGTGGAATAAAATCTGCAGGGACTCTTCTTACTCCTTACTCCTCCCGCCCACGGGTATTATTATTGTTATGATAACAATTGTTCTACTGCTTTGCATGTACATTGAGAGCTTCTGCACTGGAGACAAATTCCTTGTTTGTCTAATCACACTTGGCCAAATAAAATATTCCATTCCATTCCATAAAAGCTAAAAATATAGTAAATCCTTTCCCAACAGTTACATGTAGATATTGAATAACATGGAGGGGAAGAGCTGAGCCTGTTAGTATCCCACACTGGTGCAACACTTTTTTTTACCAGGGTCCTGACAACAGTTCCGTCCAGTCCATATTTCAGTCCCATATATAGACCCAAATCCAGAAGAGTTCAGAAAGCCCACTTTCTCTAGGCTCCTCAGAACCTGAATTCCTACCATGTCTCCCAAAAGAAATGCTGGAGATTGATTGGCAAGTATTCAAAATGTTCTGAATCTAGATATGGTCTTTTCATGAGTTGATGCATGAAGAATGATTAACCACATCCCAAATCCAACCATAAACAAACACCCTATCCTGTCACTCAAATAGGCCAGATGGTACATCAATCCAACCTAATCATGCAGCAGCAAAACTTTATTTATAACTTTGGTCTCCACATGCTAAAAAACAAATAATCTCAGATTGTCTTGCAAAACATTGTCCAAATCAGCTTGCTGGACTCTGTCCAAGCAGTATCCAACTCTAAATGAATATGAATGACTTTATCTGCAAAGAAACTTGTCAGCATATCACAGAAGCCTAAATAGAATCTTTACTCCATCCTTTCTTAAAAGATAGTGGCTAAATTTGAATAGAGCTGCTGGAGCCAAGTCTGCGGATATACTGAGAGCAGAGAAGTAACTTGGCATAGGTGGCAAAAAGAACTGTGATATTAACAGCAAAACTCACATTGTATGTTTTCCCTATCTAATATAAATACTCTATTCTACATATTGACACTATGCATTTAAATAGATGTCAGGAGACAATTTGGATTCTTCTTCCAAGCTGTGGAAGAATATCATATCTGACTAATGGAAAATAAGGCAGAATTTAGCCTCCAAACTATCATCTCCAAAATCACCAGCTATAAAATTCAGCTGTGAATGCAGGCTGTTATTTCAGTATTTGCAACTAATACAGATTAAGTCCTAGGGTCAAGTCAATAAAATACTTTCTCTGTTCAGTGTTCAAATTATACTGCTGAAGAAATATCAACAGAGGTAACATTTTAAAATCAGAAAATTGGAGAAGAGGGGAAAAAAACAGCAAAATGAGAAGAGTAAATACAAAAGTGCCCTTAGCACATAATCAGAGAACAAAGTATAAAACAAAGACATAACACTGAAAACAGGTATATGGAAGACATTTTTCCAACATAGGTATATGGAAAACTATTGCATTTCCCAGGGAGGGTGTATTTCTTCTAAAGGAAGTCTATGGAGAAATCTTTCCTTAGAGTCACATAAAAAAACAGAAATTCTTCCATTGTCAGAATCAACTTGAAAGGAGTGACAATCCATCTTTTATCAAGGTAAGGTTGTTTTGGGGCTCATTGGTGGTATTCATTGTTCCATGCATTTCATAAACCAGTCCAAGTCAACTGTGCAATTATCTCCAGACACTTGAGCATGACAGATTGTCTGCTAATAATATTGTCTTTCCCTCCAACCTCTGTTTATCCTCATGTTCTTTTTTTCTATACATATCGTTCTACCTACCCATTTTTATCTTTCCATTCATCAGTCTCCCTACTTGAGTTTGTCTTTAAACCTATTTCCCTTTGTCTCTCAGTTGTTTCATCTATTTGTTCTTTCTTTTTCATTTTTTTCCTGGTAACTTTTTTGCATTCTGGGTGTCTCAGACAGAAAAAAGGAAAGTACAGAGTACTGTCAAATGTTTGATTAGCCTAACCTCTGAAAACAGCCAACTTGTGGCTGAGCATATTTCCTACCTCAATTTTAAAGCCCACAGTATCCCTGATATATTCTCAATCAGGTACCATTGAGAAATTTCAGATATGGTTTGTTTCTTGATTTCAATGCATCACATGGCATATAGGTAACAGCGTAGTTTTTGACCCAGAAATGTAACATTATTTAGATTGCTGTGGGCAATTTGCTAACACTTGTAAACAGTTCATAAAGCATTATGGAACAGTATGTAAGTCTAAGTGGTATTAAAAAATATAAGATAAGTTTATAGTCACTTTTCTGGGTACACAATGGCACACGTTAAAAAAATGCAAGGTTGATACTATATGTGCAAACTATTAGGGAAGCTACTGATTCTGCTTTGGATACCATGAAGCCTCTCCCAGAAGGAAACAAAAGCATCCCTGACAATACTGTGGAACCTGGTTCTTGTATGCCATGTCCTGGATAGAAGGAAGTCAACTTCCAATAACCTTTTCCATTGTAAATGGCTGTGGTGATGCAGTGGTTAGAATATAATACTATAGGCTAACTCTGCCCACAGTCTGGAGTTCAAGCCTGATTGGACTCTAAGTAAATTAAGTCTTCCATTTTTCTGAGTTTGGTAAAATGAGGACCCAGATTATTGGGGGGGGGGGAAATGTACTGACATTGTAAACTGTTCAGAGAGTGCTATAAAGAACAATGGAATGTATATAAGTCTAAATACTATTGCTATTGCTATGTGACCCGTAAATCTTAATATTTATCAATCACAACTTTTCAAGAAATACTTCTGCTTCTTTCTTCCTTGAAGCTACTTTTGTTTTTAGCTTATATCAAACATTTAAAATGTGGGACTGGATCACTATGAAAATATCTTAGAAATTAGGCTCCAAAACCTGAGAAAATGTAGAAATTACTAATTTGGAAATCTAGCTAAGTACTGGTTCTTAAACTAAAGAAAAAGTAACTTTAAAGCCCATGCCACTGGTTGCCATGCAACCTGTTATAGTATTATACCGTAAATAAGCCGTGCTTGAATTTTCCATGCCTTCTCGCTCAGTCAATGTTGTGATACTCTAATGCTTCTCAACTAACTTCCATTAAGTATGTTTTTTTCCCTGTGGGGTAGAATTCCAAGGTTAAAATGATTAAATAACTTTTATGGTTGAACAAATATAAGCCTTTATTATACACAGTAGGCAAAACCATACATTTTAATTACTTCGCTATCAAAGATCTGTGTATTTACATTTCAATTTTTCACTTATAATTCTGAATTTATTTGACCTTCAAATAGCTCCATCCTAACCCAATATTTTTGTCTTATCACAGTATTTTTCCATAAACAACAATTCCTAAGGGCATTCTCATATTTCTATTAATATAAAACTATTTACACTTATTGTTTTGTTTTCTTAAACATAGGCTTTCATCTTATTTAAACATGTTTAGTTGGTACAATATTTGATTAGTATAATATGTGTTGGAATTATATTTCTACTTTTGTAGTTACACAGAAAGTAAAATGAACTAATCAATATCTGACTATTTTTAGTCTTGTATTTAAAATTCCTTTTTTCCTTCAGTGGATTTAACGCTGTTGTAGACTTCCTTCAAAACATTCTTTAAAAAAAATAAGGTGCAGTTTGAAGGTATGATAAAAAAAAACTTTTTCTATAATATTTTCCCAGTAATAACAGACAATAGATATTTATTATTCTATATTTATTAGTTTCATCTTGCATTTTAAGCAATTTTTTTACTTCCTAAATTATTATTTATGGAAAAATATCACAAGCCATACATGACTTAATAAGTATCTTAAACATTCATTTATTATGAAAAAATGTAATACAATTTAAAATCTTCCCATTAACCTTTAACATGTACACAAAAGGAGATTTATTAGAATAGGATAGAAACATCATTTTGTTAATTTACGCTATAAATATTTCAGAATGAAAATATACTACCTTGTCATTATTAAAAAAGATAATATGACAATTTTGCTTTCATATTACTGGCAGAAAAATTTAACCAGTGGATAATTCTTAAAATGAAAGTAAAAACTATATCCTTGCATATGAGATTAATTGTGTAAAATAAATAATTTTTTTACTACTGCTGGTCTATGAAAATTAGGTAGTGAGTTACATTATTGCTACATTAGTGAATGCTTTCATCATTACTTCTATTTTTCTATATGTCTGGTATAATGATATGTCAATGTACATGCACTTCGCTATCAATGTACAAAGCATGCTACAGCAAATCACATATAGATACTGAAAAAAAACTAAGAGAATCATAAAAATAATCTATAATTGTATTCAGCATAGGAATATATGTTTAATATTTTTAAGATATCAAATGTGGATGTCCTCTTGGCTAGAGCTATAAAATTCTGTGCTAAGAATGACATAAAATTAAAAGGTACAATTATATTTCTGTTTCTTTTTTTAAAATTGCATGGATACTCATGTGTGGCTGCTTATTTTGAGGTCTTTGCATCTGTACAATATAGCACTTCTGAAAGGCTGTTTTAAAAAAAATTCTGATGTTCCAAACAGCTCCTGACATCAGTTTCAACATTAAGCACTTTGAGACTGTATATGTGTACATACTTTCACAAATATCAGCAAACATGTTATTTGGAGTACTTTTATGATAAAAAACCCTATATTTTAAACAAAAATCTTCAGCCATTTTAAAGGAAGATTGGAACAAGAGCAGATGGCATGTTGAATGACACATTGTCTTATGTTTTTGGAGACAGATGGGGGGGTACCATCCAAGATGCTCAAACAATTTCATGTACAAAACATGATAATCACAGCTCACTTCAAGGAAGAGCACAGTGGTATGAACACTGAACATTGATTTGAGAAATTTATAATTAGCAATGTTTAAAATGCAAAGGTTTAGTTACTTCTGCAAGGCATTTAGGTAATGCTATCAAAGATGCAGACCAGAACTTATAAATCATTTTGTAAGCTCAGGATTTGTCTGAAGGCCAAATTTAAATTTCTTCAGCATACACATTTTAAACTTTCTGGTGAACTCAACCATTTTAAAAAGAACCCTGTATAACATAAAGATAAATAGAAAATAGAAAACTTTTTTAAAGAAAAAGTGTAAAGGATCTTTCATTGGAAATTAACACAGGTCTTTCTCCAGCTGTAGCTAAATTGCTGTAGTTTTTGATGAGTTTTGCTCCTCACAGCAATTGAAAGCATATGTAATTTAACAGCATGCTTCAATCCTTTAATAAGGTGTCTTTAAAATATCTTACATGGATTACCTATCTGTAAATCTGCTTTCCATGCAGAATGTGACAGCATTATGGAAATTTTGAGTTCAGTAAAGATGGCTCCTACCAAGGAAAACCACATCTGCACACTGTAAGATTCTACTAAAACTGGAAGTAATTTTTAGTAATTTATAATACTGTGGAATGCATAATTAAGATTAAAATCTATTTTGCCTTATATCTCAATGTATCTCTTTTAGTAAATTAAAAGGAAAAAAACTTATTGCAAAGCTATCTTATTGAAAAACAGAATTGAGATCTATTATCCTCAAAAGAGACATCATGCAATATGGTCATTAATAATCAGATTTAGGCAAAAAAGGGAATTGTATACTATTTATAAATGGAAAAATGTTTTACAAGGGAAAAAAAGAACCCCTACTGCTATATGCTGCAGTAAATTGATATTTTATACACTATTCTCCAAATGCAAAGGCTAAATGAAAATTGACATCTGTAAAATTATCAAAGGCAAATTTCTCTCTATAGCAATTGTAGCAGGATGCCATGTTACAATGAAGGAACTAAGATTTCCTTCAGTGTAAAGTAGCTGGTAGGATACGGGAGCCACAAATTCCAAGTTTACACTTTACTATGGAGAATCATAGGGTCTTCTGTGTACCATTTCCGAGACCACTCACCCTCACTGGACTCTGGAGGAAACTGGATGAGCAATTGCTTTACATTCTGCCTTGAGCTGTGGAGATGGGTAGACACAATCGAATTGAATCAAATTAAATCAAGTAAATAAATAAAAGCAATGAGGACCATGCAAGTGGAGAAGTGTTGAATCAGAATCTTTGCTGAAAAAAAACTTCTTCTGAGCAGTTACTTGAGGCACCTTAAAGTAATCATACAGAATACAGATTTTGAAGATGATTTTGTAATTTCAAAGTATGAAGGGCTTTTGTAAAGTTCATATGTACTCATTGTACTCAGCTGGAAGTAACTAGGCTCTAATGAAGTTCATATGGAATTTGTGTAATATGGTTTAATGTCCAGTCAATACTTATGGTGCAGTTTTTATTCTCACCCAGTTAATGTGATTGGACAGCTCCACATACGATACTAATAATAATAGAAGAAAGCAAAAGTAGTAATGGTTGCTATGGCACCAGCTCAGGAACTACCAGCTCAGGAACTATTTTATTTTCTGACATAGAATCTCTACTGAAACAGGAGATGGCTTTTCAATGGATATCTTCATACATGAAAGAAAAAGAAACACCAAACAATATATTTCACAATTATGTCATCAGTGTACAGTCGTTCAAAGTATCTTGAGAAAGACATTCACATAGTGAGAGTGGGAGAGGTTGGGAAAACAAAAAAGAGAAACAACTTTATGACATCATCTGAAATCTTGGAATTGTAATAATTTTGAGTAGATTTGGTTTGCTACCTGGTTTGTTACATTTTAAATGGCTTCCTTTTCCTGGTTATATATAAGAAATAAGAACACATGAACCTTGCTATTCTTAAGAGTGCATGTTACATAAAATATGTTAAATAGAATATGTGTTTCATTCTTTCAGATCATGTTCAAAACAGAGGCATGCCCTTCCCAAGCCTATTAGAACCTACTCTGACTATCTTTATTGAACACTGACAGTAGCTTGTTATCCAAAATGTGAGTTCTCTTCTAACATGAATTACATATTGTGTGTAAATATATGAAGATGTGAGACTGTAAGCATTTTCAGGATGATCTGTAATATAACTTCAATGTCTTCTTCATAAAATAAAGTAACCCTTCCTTTACCTCTTCATGCTTGCTTCTTCCCAGTGGTAGTATTTGGCCCGGTTCGGGCAAGCAGGTAGCAGCGATGAGCAGCAGAGACCGAACTGATTCTCTCCACTGCTCTGCTGTTGGGGCCACCTACCTGCCCGGGTTCCCATACTCACTTTCATCCTCTGAATTTGAAGCGCAGCTACTTTGCGCAACAGAGATAGTGCTGCACGGCAGCTGCTGAAGCGACTGGGATCATGCAGGCTTGCAGGAGGCGAGTTAGAATGCCTCTGCGCCTGTGCAAAGTGTGCTTTTGGCATGCACGTGCATGCAAAATATGTGCACATGCACAAAGCGTGCCCACCAAGCCTTACCCTCCGAACCAGTGGCAAAAATATTTGAATCCCACCATTGCTCCTTCCCTAGTACTGTTGTTAATATTTTGCCATTTAAGGATAATTCCTATTTAAAAATGTCTAGTGTTATTTTCTTGAGGTCAAAGTAGGATAGCAAGTACATTTTAAAATAAGAAAGGGACACAATACAAGCACAAACCCCAATAAAGCACATTTGGAAAATAAATAAGCAGTTAGTTGTTCAAGGAAACGTAGGGAAAGAGATCAGCATACTTAAGGCAAGTGAATGTCTTTTGCATAGAGACAGTTACATTTCCCCCATGTGTGCATAAATTATATGCCTGTTTATTTGCAAGGGTAGGAAGAGGGAAGCCATGTAAAAAGTCATAAATTAAGAACAAAGGTTGGGGCCAGGGGTAGGATTCAAATTTTTTAACAATTGGTTCTGTGGGCGTGGCTAAGTTGGTGGGCACGGCTTGGTGGTCATGTTATTGGCTGGGCATGGCCAACTCAATATCACTCACATCAAGGCATGCATCTCCTCACCTGACCTCTTATGACTGTGGGGATGCCGCAACAGTCGTAAGTGTGAAAAATGGTCATAAGTCACTTTTTTCAGTGCCACTGTAACTTTGAATGGTCACTCCACATAAACAAAGTACCAGCAAAGGAGGGGGGAGAAAAACTCCAGAGGTGTTCCTGAGACAGGAAGTCTACTCCTGCCAAGNGTTCCATCGAATAGGTAAGAATTGGAAGAATCTCACCCCTGATTGGGGCATTGTTGTAATTTTTCTATGTGATATCTTTTATCTTGGATCATCAAGATAAAGAATTGTGGCAGAAAACATAATTTTCAATATTTCCATTGAACAGACAGAGACCTGCAGTGGAAGAACAAGCAGGTTTATTTGCTTCACTGAACACTAATGATTTAGCAGCATTATTGGTCAGTCACTGGTCTATATACATGTTATACTATGCATGTGGATAAAATATTATACAATCCAAGCCAAACTTTATACTGACTTTCTTTCTTTTTAATCAGTCCATCAGTAAATAGCATAAAGATAGTCCTCAACTTACAACAGTTCACTTAGTGGGTGTTTGAAGTTACAACAGCACTGAAAAAAGTGACTTATGACCATTTTTCACACTTATGACTATTGCAACATCCCCATGGGCACATGATTTACATTAGGTTGCTTGACAACTGACTTGCATTTACGATGGCAGTGTCCCAAGCTGATGCTATCACCTTTTGCAACCTTCTGACAAGCAAAGTCAATGGAGAAACCAGTTACACTTAACAACCGTGTTACTTATTTAATAACTGCAGTGATTCACTTAACAAATGTGGCAAGAAAAGTTGTAAAATGGGGGCAAAACTCATTAAGTTTCTCACTTTGCAACATAAATTTTTGGCTCAATTGTGGTTGTAAATTGAGCACTACCTGTATTTCTCAAAAATACTAAAGAAATATAATAAAACCAAAAGTAGTTGACATTGAGATGTTCTTTTTTTTGTAATTGTGAGTTTTTGCTTGATTCCATTTATCGCCTTAATATACATTTTAGCTGCTAAACGGAGAGTGATAATGTATTCATTCTGTGATTTCAAAACTACTTTTGCTAAACGTACCACATGGCACAGGGACAGAATGCTGCCTCTTAGAAAACACAAATTTAATTTGTAAAATACAGGGTTATGATTTACCAATAATAAATTGTGATCTACATGCCAGTAAATTTGAATAACTATGTATGTCTATCTGTTTTGTATGCTTACATAAATAGACAGTCTGTGATGACCCAGGGTGCTATATAAAAGCAACAAAGTCACAAAAACATTTAATTAGTCCCTTTAATTCCTTTAACTTGGCTTCAAAGGTCCAATTATCATTGGAGAAAAAACTCACCCACAAACAGTTGTGAAAAGGAACAAATTCCATTCAAACTCAAAATGCATATAAATTATAAATAGAAAAAACAACACAAACCACACTGAAGCAATTAATGAGACAAAGCAGGACAAGGGCTTGAAGATATCCATAGATATCGAGATACACACACTGGGAAGGATGCCAGAACTTAAATAAGAACTGAAAGACTAGAATTATTTCACGCTTTGCTTCCGGCACTGGGCCATGCAGTTTGTCCCTTTAAACAGTCTTCACAGCTGCAGCCCATGAAGGGGATCAAGGCCCTTTCCTCCCTGTAGGCCATGCCATTCATGTTTGTCCCTTATCTGCTCCTCCCTGCATGTCATAGGATGAAGAGAGGATGGGCCTGAGTCTTCCTCTGAACGGCCAGCTGGCATGTGCCTTTCATCAGTTTCCTTCACAGCCTCCGGAGCCACACTCCCACTCCCTGTTGGTTGTTCCTCCTCTCCCTCGGAGTCACATTCTAACAGGGGCATGACACAGTCTGATATATAAACAGGTAGATATACTGAAAACTGGTATGCTGAAATGAAATTGAAGCTGCAGAATAGGCTTTTTTTTCACACCATAAAGCTCTCACACAAGTAAAAAGTTCCTTGGTATGAAGGCCATAGGAATTCTTCTCTGCTTACATTTTATGGGTTTCCTTATTTATTTTTCATTATCAAGCCAGCGGGCTTAGCATATTGCAGAATTCTGTATTAATGGATTATGTTCACAATTCTCAGAAGATTGTAATGAATAACAATGCAATCCTACTCATATGCATAAAAGTGAGACCCACAAAGTTCTACAGTTCCAGCTGTAAAACACCTGAAGAACTAAAAATTAATTCAAAAGCATTCCACAGTTGCTCAGGTTTGGGAATATTGGTCAGAGTCTACTGTTTATCTATTAGCAACATTTTTCTAGCAGGAAGTTCATGTTTTGCTAAATAGGGAATACCTTGGGGTGGATTTATTAGCTTTTCTTTTCAGCTCATAATGGCTTCCAACCCTACATAGTTTACCATAAGGAGTAAACAAGTAAAAAGAAAATAGAAAAGCACAACTAGTAACACCGTACTTGCATTTCTTATTTTGCTGCAATTTAAGCCTATATTCCGCTATAAAACATGTTGTTCTGTGTATTCATCATCTGCACAGTGTGTGTGTGTGTGTGTGTGTGTGTGTGTGTACTTTGCCAAGAGCCAAAAAACAACAACAGGAATTTAAGGCAGCATTTCCTAATGACAAAGTAATAGTGATATACAGGTAGTATTCAACTGAGCCCAAAATTTATGTTGCTGAGTGAGATGTTTGTTAAGTGAGTTTTGTCCCATTTTATGACTTTTCTTGACACCATTGTTAAGTGAATCACTGCAATTGGTAACTGAATAATACAGTTGTTAAGTGACTCTGGTATCCCACACTGACTTTGCTTGTCAGAAGTTGCAAAATGACCCAGTGATCACATGACCCAGGGACACTGCAACTGTCACAATTATGAGTCAGTTGCCAAGCACCTGACCGTGGGGATGTTACAACAGTCATAAGTGTGAAAAATGGTCATAAGTCCATTTTTCAGTGCTGTTTGTATCTTCAAATGGTCGCTAAGTTAACTGTTGTAAATCTAGGACTACCTATAAAGAGTCTGTAGAGATTCTCAGTCATCCAGGTCATGGTTGTCCCAAAGGTGCTTTTTCAGGAGGCAACTGGACTTTCCTTGTTTTTTTTCTTGAAAAACCTTTCACTTCTCATCCATCTGCAGCATCCCATAGTCACATGATCAAAATCAGGCATTTGACAATGGCAATGTATCTGTACTGAAAAGTTCACATCCGGAGTCATGTGTCATCATTCTGTCTTTCCAGCTAGAGTTTTGACAAGCAAGTCAGTGGGGGAAACTAGATTTACTTAACAACTGCATCCTTCACTTAAAAACTGCAATTGATAACAACTGTGGTAAACAAAGGTGGTAAAATGAGGCAAAGTGTATTAAAAAACTGCCCTGCAAAGAAATTTTTGGGTTCAGTCGTGGTCATCATTTGGGTTCTAATTGTACAGCTAGGAACATCTTAAACCTGACCTTCTGTGGTAAGAAGAAGACAATCTTATGTGTGCACAGTAATGAATGGGATGACCAAGATTTCTGTGGAGATTCTCAGTTATCAACTCATGGTTGTCCAAAGCTGCTTTTTTTGAGACGGTAACTGGGACTTTTCTATTTTTTCTTTTGAAGAGGTTTCCACTCCATCAAGAAGCTTCTTCAGCTCTTGATTGATGGTGGGGAATGGAAGGATTTATATTCTTGCAGACAGTGGTCATTTGCATCCTTTTGCTCCTCAGTGACCCTCTCAAACAGATGCAGATTACCAGCTATCTGCAAGGAATACAAATTGTTCCGTCCAGAAAAACACGAGGTAGACCGGGTTCCAACACGCAATGTCTTTATTAAACTATATACAGCAAACGGAAACAGTTTTGGCTCAAGCCACGGAAGTTTATATACGGCTTCGCCTGCCGGCTTGTAGCCAATGACATTTAACTTGATTTTGCCGCTTTCAGCGGTTCTCCTGTATGGTTCTTAGTGAACCAATCCATGCAGGCTTTTCTGGCCAATCACATTTGAGACATTTGGAGTAAACATTTTATATCAGAACACCTCCCCTTAGTTTAGTCCTACGTGGGTGATGTAGTCGGCAGGAAGGTGGGGCTTCTTCTAACTTTTACTGGATGCGCGGTTCATTTTCACTGAAGATTTCAACTGGTTAGATGGGGTTGCTGTCTCTCCGTGCTCTTTCACTGGAACGCTGGGAGGTGAGTCAGCATTTTTGCACACTTGAGTTGCAAAAACACAGACCGGTGGTTTTGCCGCTCCTCCTGGCTTTCCCGGGCAGGTCGAGCTGGCTTGGCTGGCCCCTTCCAGGATGGGTTTCTCTTCGTCTGGATTTTTTCTGCAAGTCTCATCTAACTGTAAGTTTTTTTTTGCTCTTTTTGATTGGTTAGATGTTCTGGATTTATTTTTAAAAGTTCTTTATTATTTAATTTTTTGTTATTTCCCCTTCTTTGGTTTTGTTTTCATTGATTTTTATTATTTGGGGTTGTGTATTTGAATTTTCGTTCAATATTTCGGAACGAAGCTGGTCTATTGCTGCGCTTCATTCCCTGCCATCGTCTACGGTTAGGCGGTAGGACGGGGCCTGTTTATTTGTGTGATTGTGGCTGGAAGCCATAGAGGTCCCCAGTGAAATTTTTTGCGTAGACTAGGTCGTCGATTTCAAACATGCGGAAACGGGTGGAGGAATCGGGGGGTCTTTCCAAAGTGTAATTTGGACGTAACCTAATCTAATTGTGACATAAGTTTTCTCCCATTACAATTCGCTGGGCTTTTGGTTTAGTTAACCGTGTGGGGGTGATATGTTGGAGGGGTAGTAGACGGTTTATTTTATCCTGGACATCCCGAGGTCCATTTTTTCTAAACCCTCTTAT
This sequence comes from Laticauda laticaudata, assembly GCA_004320025.1. Taxonomy (NCBI): domain Eukaryota; kingdom Metazoa; phylum Chordata; class Lepidosauria; order Squamata; family Elapidae; genus Laticauda; species Laticauda laticaudata. The sequence goes on along the minus strand of BHFT01016036.1, from coordinate 60,577 downwards.
GTAAACCTGACATTCTCTCGGCCTACATTTGCTGCTGGGTGAGCGGCGCGGTTAGTGCATGGCGTATACCTAGGGAGGCTAGGTTATGCTCAAATTGTATAGCGGTTAGTTGAGACCCGTTGTCGGCACAAGGATGTCTGGCAATCCATGGGTTGCGAATAGTTTGTTGAGTTGTTTATTATACCATGGGCTCGTAACGCTCTGTGTAGTATGTTAGTACAACTTGAACCAATTTGAGTATGCATCAAACCATCAAAAAGGTATGCCCTATAGGACCCGCGAAGTCAATATGGATCTGAGACAGGAGCCTGGTGGGGTCTCCCAGTCCCTTATGGGTGCTTATGGTGGGAAGGTCTGGTTTTCTGGCATTTAGATGCAAGTAGCAACCCAGTATTCATATCCTTCATCTAAACCAGGCACCAGACATAGCTTCCAGCTAGACTTTTCATTTTTACAAACCAGGGGTGGCATCATGAAGCATGCAACAATCTAGTTTGTAATCTAGCAGGAATTACACCCGATCACCCCACAATAAAACAGCCTTTTTGAATTGAAAGTTCATGTCTGTCTGTCGCGGAAAGGTTTAAAGTTTTCAGTTTTTTGGGTTTCCCGGCCAGCCTTTACCTACCAGTTTAAAATGCGGGCAATCACTGGGTCCTTGGCGGTGGCTCTGGCAACGCATTTGTTGCAGATATTGGCAAGTCGGGCTGTTTCTATTTGCAGGGTGGTCCTTGTTGGCACCGGGTCTTCCTCTGTCGTTGGTAGCGGTGTTTGACTTAATGCGTCTGCATGGGAGATTTGTTTCCAGGTCGATGTGTAATGTGTAAGAGTATGCTGTTAGGAATTGTGACCATCTAGTCATCCGCGGGGACAAAATGTTCGGTGTAGGTTTGTTTCCCCCACGAAATTCCTAGTAACGGTTTTGGTCAGTTACAATGGAAATGTTCTTCCATAGAGGTACTTCGTAGAAATGTTTCACTCCGGGACAATTGCCAGGCTTCTCTGTCTAGTTGACTGTAGTTATCGTTCTGGCTTTAGACAGAGTCTTTGAGTAATAAGGAGCAGGTGCTCTCTCTCATTCCATCTGGCAATTGGTGGCTCAGGATGGCACCATTCCAAACAGTGGGCATTGCAGCTGACCGTCAATGGAAGTGTTTACTAAAATGGATAAGATCGGTGTCTGAGGTTAATAATATTTTTTATTCTCTGGAATGCCTTTTGTTCTCTATGACCCAAGTCCAATTAGTTTTCTTATCCAGCAAATGGTGTAATGGTTCTGCTACGTTGCTTTGTGGGGGAGGAATACGTTATACCAATTTATTAAACCCAAAAAATGCTGCAATTCCGTTTTGTTTTTGGTTGTGGTGGTGTCTTTAATAGCCTTGACTTTTTTTCTGTAGGGTTATACCTCTCCTCAATTAAGTAGCCAGAATTCGACGCGATCAGTCATTAAGCGACATTTTTCTTTTTTAACTTTCATAGGCGGATTTCTCCAAATAATTGTTAGCACTTCTCTTAGTTCTTTTTTCTAGTTGGGTCGTATCTTTAGCCGAAAATTAGGACGTCGTCAAAATTGGTACGCACCTTTTATTCCATTTATAGGCATTCCATGAGTCTTTGGAAAATGCCTGGGGCAACACCTTACTCCAATTGAAGTCTGTTACACTTGAAACCTTAGCCCCTTTGTGAGTTACTATTGTCTGTGCCTCGGATGCGTTAATGGGTTACTGGAAGCTGTTGGTATGCTTGTGCTAATCTTAGTTTGGCAAAAAATTTTCCTCCCCGCGTGAGTGTAACAATGTTGTACGACTGGTACAGGGTTGCACTTTGTTGTTAGCGCATGGTTCAGGGTAGCCTTGTAGTCTCCACAGATGTGTACGACGACCTGTCAGGTTTAACCGGTGTTACTATTGGCGTCTCCCATAGCATGGTAATAGGTTTCAAGACCTTGGTCAATTAATTTATTCAAATTGTTCTCTTATTTTTGCTTTTTAAGGCAAAGAGAACTCATCTGGCCTTTAATCTTCTAGGGGCCACTGGGGTCTAAACTAAAGGAAATTGGGGTTCCGCGTACCTGCTAGGGTGCCATCGAAACACGTCTGGAGATTCGTGAATCAGGCTTTCTTCCCAGACTGTACTGCGAGCTCTCGGCTCACTCCGGTCATTTCCGATGCCCAATGGTGCGAACCATTCGATGCCCAGGAGAGCTGGGTCGGTCTCGGTTGACTATTGTTAGAGGCAGGAACTTTCGACGTGCTGCTTTTGGGGACGCTCGGAAAATGTCCTAGACCTATCACAGGGATTGCGATTCCCTTGGTAGTCGTTTAGAATTAATTTTTATTTCTGGACTGTCTTTTAATTTGAATATTTGGGAACCAATCGTCTGAATTGTGTCAAACAACTATTGACAGGAAAGATCCTGAATCTGACATCCATCTCACAGGGGCTACTTCAATTTTTACGATGATTTTGACTTTTCTCCCGCTTTCCGTCTGAGCGCTTCCGATAGTGACAGTTTTTGATGGGTCTTTTTCTCGTTACTGCTTCGTTTGTTGCTGCTCGTTCCACTTTTCTCTTCGGCTTGTTTCGATTCAGCTTGTGGGGAGTTTCTGCGTCTGTTAGGGCTGTTTATTTTTTTTCGATTCCTACAGACTTCTCGATGTGTCCCTTTTCCTACCAAGCTTTTGCAGATGGCATAAAGAATTGCAATCGGTCGAGGGTGGTTTCTCTGCAGCTCGGTGCGCATTCCGCAGTTTTTTTTTTCGGCCTTTTTTTGTTTGGCGTATAGGCGGTGGACTCATCGTCTTCCTTCCGATTCTGATGTCTGTCCAAAATCTTATGGTGTGTGGTGGTGGGAAATTGTTCTTCCTCCTCTGGTTAGGCTCGTTGTTTGTGTTTCGCGTTCATTTGTTTCATGGTGGCCCTGACTTTTTTCGTGCTTCTGCAGCTTTTTGAGCTGTGGCTTCTGCGATTGCTTCGGCCACAGTATATTGTTGGGTTTTTTAGCTATTTACTTTGTAAATTAGAGTATTATAGACTCGATCTACATGGCTTTCATTCTAAGTTCAGGAATCACATGCTCCCCCAGTTGTCAGAGGGCTGCACAAAGTCAGCGATGGTTCTCGCTTTTTTTGTCCTTCGGTGAACTCATGCGTTCTATGATGAGATATTTTGACACCATGGTCGTTTGTTTGCGCTTCATGACTTTCTTCTCGGTTGGTTCAATCTCAGCTTGTGGTGGAGTGTTCTTGCGTCTGTTAAGGCTGTTATTTTTTTCGATTCTACAGTACTTTTCTTGATGTGTCCCCTTTTCTTGCAAGCTCGGCAGTTAGCATCAAGGAATCTGCAATCGGCTCGAGGGTGGTTTCCTCGCAGCAGCACATTCCCGCCAGTTTCTTTTTTTTCGTGCCTTTTTTTTGTTGTGTACAGGCAGTGGACCTCATCGTCATCATCTTCAGATTCTGATGTTTTGTCAAAATCTTCGTGATGTGTGGTGGCGGGAACTTGCTTCTTTTCCTCTGGCTAGGATGTTTGTTGTTATCGCATTCATTTGCTTCATAGTGGCCGCTGACTTTTTCGGCGGCTTCTGCGGCTGTGGCTTCTGCAATTGCTTTCAGCACTGTTATATTGGTTTATTTAGCAATTTACTTGTAAATTGAGTCTTTTAGGCCTAGTACACTCGATCTCGCATGGCTTCCTAAAGTTCAGGAACTCGCACGCTCCCCCAGTTGTTGGAGGACTGCACAAAGTCAGTGATGGTCTCGCCTTCTTTTTGGTCCCTTCGGTAAGAACTCATAGCGCTTTGAGTGAGACTTTGACACTACTGGGTGCGTAGTGAGCGCTTCATATAGACATCCTGGGTTCAGCAGGTCAGGCCAGGTCATTTGTTTTACGTCTCTGGGCTTCGCCAAAGCTTTGGCCATCTTGAATACGGTTGGTCCACAATGCATTAGGAAGATAGCCCTCTTACGCTGGTCTGAGATCTCCTCCATCTCTTTGCTTTCTAAATACATTTGAAAACGGTCTACGTAGGATTCCCAATCCTCTTCATTGGGACTGAAGGGTGCGGGTGGTGCATTATTTCCGTCCATCGCTTCTAGCCTGGATTTTCAATTCACTGCATGCACAGTCCCACGTTTTAAGTTGATCCCATCCTCATCGCCAGTGTTCTGTCCAGAAAAATGTGAGGTAGACCGGGTTCCAACACAGCAATGTCTTTATTAAACTATATGCAGCAAATGGAACAATTTGGCTCAAGCCGCAGCAGCCTTTATATACGGCTTGCCTGCCGGCTTGTAGCCAATGACATTTATTTGATTTTGCCGCCTTTCGGCGGTTCTCCTGGATTGGTTCTTAGTGAACCAATCCCATGTAGGCCTTTCTGGCCAATCACATTTGAGACATTTGGAGTAAACCATTTTATACAGAACACAAATCCTTCCAATCCCCACCCTCCAGTCAGAGCTGAAGAAGCTTCTTGGATGAGAAATGAAATGTCGTCAAAAGAAAAAAACAAGAAAGTCCAGTTGCCTCCTGAAAAAGCATCTTTGGGACTACCTATAAAGAGCTAGCCTTTCCTTCCTTCCCTCCTCCCATTTTAAACCAGTGATGCAGAACATATGACACACATGTCAAAGGTGAGTCTTCTTGGTATTTTTGGTATAAAATAAAATACCTCAGCACTCACCAATACCCAATCACTATTCTCAAAAGCACATCCCATTCTTGCACAATCATTGGAGGCTGCAAAGGCAACGCAAGAATGGGCTGTTTGCAGGGCCTCTTGACCCCCCAAAAATGGTATGAAAATGGGATGTGCTTTCACTCCATTCTGGAGGCTTCAGAGGCTACACAAGAGCCTTCTGTGAAGCTGCTTCAGAAATGAACGTCTTGAGCAACCTGAAGTTGCCAAGAGAAGGATAACACTGCCTGAGTAAGCAGCATGTGGGAGATCCTGGGGATCACATACATGATTGGACTATATCCAGTGGTGGGATTCAAATAATTTAACAACCAGTTCGCCCAGGATCAGATTGGCTGTCATGGGAGGCGTGGCCCATCCTTAGCCTCCAACTCCACAGCACATGTGGGATGAGCCTCCTGTGACGACCAATCTGACCCTGGGCAAACTGATTGTTAAATTACCTCCCCACTATCAAAGTGGATCCTAGGCACCGCACTACAATGGAGAAACGGGCAACAGAGTATCTGGCATGAGGAAAGGAGGAGGAGCAGGGAGAAGAAAGAGAGAAAGCGGCCTTCTCCTTCCCTTGCGCTGGCTGCGCCATTGCTCATTTCTCCATTGCAGTGTAGTGCCCAGTTCCACTTTGATAGCCAGGGGGGCGGTATTTTAACAACCAGTTTGCCCAAACTAGTGTGAACTGGCTGAATCACACCACTGACTATGTCATTAAAAAAAAAAAAGAATTTGTAAATAATTTTTTGTCTTTGGTTGGGGATGAGGAATGTGACATGCCAGCATAGTCAAGTTAGGCATTTTCTAAATGTTTGACACATTTCCAGTTCTGGGCAAGAAAGTCTAAAAAGAACAATTATGAATTGGAGTGAGTTACAAGAAAGGTTGTTCAGAATATGTAGAAATTGGAAGCTACATTCTGTGAAGATCCATTAAAAGAATTGGATAGGTTTAGCTCATGGACAAGAATAAGAAACGATACTCTTGACTTACAATCAAGACTGTCATTTAGTGACAGTTCAAACAGCATTGAAAAAAGTCACTCATTTTCACTTACAGCCATTGCAGCATCTTCATGGTCACATGATCAAAATTCAGGTGCTTGGCAACTGGCATGTACTTATGACAGTTGCTTTGTTCCAGAATCATGTAATGGCCATTTGTAACCTTCTCAGCCACCTTCCAACAGGCAAAGTCAGTAAGTCAGATTTTCTTAACAAACACATGATTCACTTAACAACTGCAACAATTCTCCTAAAACCAGTAGCAAAAAAGGTCATAAAGTGGAGCAGAAATTTTGGGCTTGATTGTAGTTGTAAGTCGAGGACAGTCTATATTATGGTGATCTTCGAATTTCAACGGTCTATCAAATACAGGTAGTGTGGGCTTTTCTGTCCTTCCAGGATCAATTTTTTCCAACTGCAGACAAATAGATTGAGGTTTGAAATTGGGAGGAATTTCCAGTAGATTAGAGTCAACCAATGGAATTGGTTTACTCACCAAGTGGTATATTGCTACCACTGGAAGTCATCAAACAGAGGTTAGATAGACCAAAAAAAGCTAATACAATCCTTGGCTATATAAATAGAAGCATAGAATCAAAATCATCTGCTTTATAAATCTTTAATAAGATCACCCCTGGAATACTGCATCCAATTTTGGTCACCACATTANGGGGGGGGGGGGGAAGTCAACTTATTTTCCAAAAGTACCAGAAGGCAAATCAAGAAACAATGGCTGGAAACTAATGGAGGAAAGAAGCAACCTAGAATAAAGGAGAAACTTCCTAACAGTGAAGACAATGAACCAGTGGAGCAGCTTGCCTTCAGAAGTTGTAGGTGCTTCACCACTGCAAGTTTTTAAGAAAAGTCTGGACAGCTACCCAACTGAAATGATATAGAGCAGGGGTATCAAACTCATGGCCCATGTGCCAGATGTGTCATGTGCTGGTTCCATCCCTGCCCAGTTTAGCGAAGGGGGAAAAAGTCCCGATAAGTCACATGATGCCCCCATGACGACATGAGTTTGAGACCCTGGTATAGGATCTCCTGCTTGAGCAGGGAATCGAAGACTTCCAAATTCCCTTCCAGCTCTATTCTGATTGACCTATATGGCTTACTTCAGTGGTTCATTATGTCAACCAAGCCCAAAGCAACACTTCTTCCAGGAATTTCCAAGCCAGAATTTGAAAGCTGGCATTGCTGGAATAATCCTCATTATTTTCAGAAGTTTTGTTCCACTCTAATTGTGGTTAGTGGAACTACAGAGAATACAGTTGTTCTGCCATTTTGTCCCTATGTAAAAGACAGATTTTTTCCCCAGAATCCTCCTCTAAATGGAATTACACTCAAAACAAGAGAGAGCCATAGCCTACAACCCATAATTGCTTGTTATGTATTAAGATTTTACCTCTATGTATTTAACTGCAGATGAGTGAAAGGTAAAAGTAATGGAATTACAAACAAGGCCAACTGTTCCAGAATGTGTTTTAACTTTTTGTAGTCATTTCTGTATGTAACATTTACATCATTCTCTGATCTTACTCCTTTTCTTTTTTGCTTCTTCCTCTTTTAGTATGCAAAGTGCAAGAAGCTTTAGAATACTAAATAGCAAAAAAAAGGCGGTCACTTTATCAAGGTCACTGGACTTATTGACTTGCTAGAAGGAGCTCCTTCAGAAGACTGAACATGTGAAAAAATTTTAGCGCCAGTAAATCATTCTTAGTTCTATGAAAATTACCACAGCAAAACTGGAATATTCTGAGGGGTGTTTATTATTGTTGTTTAGCGGAAGAGCTTTCAAAAGGTTCATCACGACCTCAAGTTTGAAATGAAGGAGGTTTCTAACACGTGCCACAATGTGGAGAATAGAAAGAAAGATTCTCCTGCTTTCACACAGGTGGGAAGGAAAGCAACCAGAAGAACCTCTGCCTTGAATATTTGTGGAGATTCTCATTCATCCAGGCCATAGTTGTCTCAAAGATGCTTTTCCAAAAGGCAAGTGGATTTTTTTTTTTTTTGAGGAAAACGTTTTGCTTCTCATTCAAGAAGCTTCATTCTGCCAGAACCGAAGAAGCTTCTTGGGTAAGAAGCTAAATGTCTTCCTCAAAGAAAAAAAAAAACAGTCACTTTTGAAAAAGCACCTTTAAGTCTACCTTGAATGGTCTTTCTGCAAGAAATGTTTGCATCTGATGAAGTATGCTTGGACTGTGAAAACAGAGGTGTCATTAAATGTGGTGCTAATCTTTAAAAAACTAACTTGAAGAGAAATTTGTGATTTGCTTCCCCCCCCCACACACACAGATTGATAGAGCAACCATTTAGATCAGTGGTGTCAAACCTGCATCATCACGTGACATATCATGACTTTTTTCCCCTTCATTAAACTGGGTCTGGGCCTGGCTAGTGAGTGACACATCCGGCTTGATTTAGAACAATGCTTCTCAAACACAGCACCTCTAAGATATGTATGGACTTCAACTTAAGGCTGGTACAGGGATTCTGGGAGTTGAAGTCCATACATCTTCAAATGGCCAAGTTTGAGAAACACTGAACTAGATGCTGTGTCAGAGCTGTGGTTCCTTTTACTGTCTTGCTTTAAAAGTTGAGAATTCATTCTAAAAAGAAATTATAGAGACAAGGTCATTCTCCCAATTATCCCCTCTTCTCTTCAGGCTTGGTCTGTTGCAAAAGAAATCTGAAATATTAAATCGAGCTTTTATCTCCAACTGTATTTTGAAAAAGTTGATAAAATTCCTTTGTTCCCCTCACCCCTCTTCCATATCTCTGCCAATAACTTCAGAGCTTTGTACACTGTGCCTTGTGTTTGTAACTTTAACTGTCCAATAGATTTTAACAACTCTGAGTGAATGAGGCGGAACAATATTAAGATATTATAAAAACATCATACAGAGCTAAGCTGGCAAGCTGTTTAGAGCAGTGACTCTAGGAACAAGCTTGCTATTCTGAAACGGCAGAACAAAACTCTGGTGTTTGGAAATGGGTAGGATTTACACATGGGTGTTGCTATGGGCACCAGAGCAGATGAGCCAACCACAAAAGGAGACTGCTGGAGGGAAACAAAGAAAGGAAAAATCTCAAGGATATAAATGGATAGTGGCCAATTAAAATTACAATGCTGCAATTTTGTTAGTTATCAGTGACAGACTAAAGTACCCAGCAGCTTAACAGGAAAGAAAGTCTTTTGGGGGACACAAATGTAACCTAGAGATCACTGACTTTTGCACGCTGAGTCCAGCTGGTACTTTTTTTCCTGCATGTTGTGATCAAGAGCCATAAAGACCATTTCGAACACAGTAGTAGAGAAAGGCAAGCACAAATCAAAGAGAAATATAAGGCCATTTTATGACTGCCTTAAAGGGCTACTGGTAACCCTTCTGCAGAGGTTCAGAGTGTGAAGTCTTCTTTGAAGGCACCACTTCCCAGTGCAGCTAGGGATTGTTTGTGCAACTGTTTAGGGTATTTTGGTGGAATAAAATGTGCTTTATTTACAAAGGTTAAAGAAAGAATTGTCATGGCACCAACCTAATTGGTATTCATTAAATTGTATTCACATAATGTTACTCTTTGGTATCTTATGTTAAAAAGTAATAATCTGAAAATCTTTCCTTCCTTCCTTCCTTCCTTCCTTCCTTCCTTCCTTCCTTCCTTCCTTCCTTCCTTCCTTCCTTCCTTCCTTCCTTCCTCCCCTCCCTCTCTCCTCTCCTTCTCATATTATTTATTTTTCGATGTTGCAAAACACTTGCAATTGGTTTACAGTGTAAGCCAAAAGATTAAAAACTTCAGGTTACACAGTTGAAGACACACACACATACCCTTCAAAAAAAAAAAAGGACAACAAAACAGAATAAGACTACTCAGAGACAGCTTGAACTTGAAGTCTCACCTATTTTTGCAGGATTTTACAGAGCCACCTCTTACCATACTCACTCCAAAAGGAACACTTTAAAAAGCTTACTTTTTAAATCTGGAAATATAATAATTTTGGAAATGTTCCCAGTTTTTGGCAGTAAAATAATAATGTCAGGCATATCATTTTAAAGTGGAATCTCATGGAAGTTAATTCAGATGACAAGGACACTTTTAGACATTTTTCCCTTATGGTTTGGGCTGAACATAATTCCCAAATCCTATTATTTGAAGCATGGATACTTACCATGTCAATCCATGCTTCCTCTCAGAGATGGAATTCTTTTTTAAAAGATCACTTTCATTCACTGATTGCGCATTGCACCCACAGATACAGAAAATTCTGAGTAACAGAATGAGAGTGAAAGATAAAGGCCTATAGGAAGGATATTCATACTAAAGCCCTTTAAACAATTTGTTAAAACATTAGTACATAGTGCTGCAATTTCCATATTGGAAGCTGAAAGCTTTCCAGTCCAAATGCAACAAAACAATTGTATGTGGCATCAAACAATCGGTGAAAATAATATGACGCAGATATACATTTGACATGCAACAATTTGAGGACAACTTCAACCCAGGCTTTCTAGCCTGGAATCCCTCTTCCTTGAGCATCCCAAAGGTATTTTTTCAAAAGGCAACTGGACTTTCTCTGTTTTGCTTGTTTCGCTTCTCATACAAGAAGCTTCTTCAGTTCTTGGATGAGAAGTGAAACGTCTTCAAGCAAAACAAAGTAAGTCCAGTTGCCTTTTGAAAAAGCACTTTTGGGACAACCATGACCTAGATGACTGAGAATCTCCATAGACCTCTTCATTAATTTTCTATCTTAACCCATGATTTCTTGGAATTCAAGTGTCTCTATTAAGCTTTTTCCTTTGTTAGCTTCCTAATACTAATGTCTCCTTCTCTTATGTGGCCTTTTCTTGCACCTGCTCCAACAAACATTTTGTACATCAAGCACTTTCATCTCACATACTTCTTCCTTGTTTTGCCATTTAAACCTATTAATTGTGGGAAATAGTTTGTGTCTGTATGAAAACATACACTCCGTTTCGGACACCCTTGCAAATAGCAAGTAGACAGTGACAAGTAAAAGGCTATTAAGGTCAACAGTTTAAATGGCCATGACAGGATACAAGAATATCATTTCCAGAGAGGACCAGTCTCCTCACAATCTCCATCCCTGGGAGACCAACCAGCATAGAACTTGTAATACATTGTAAAAACTGGTGCCTGACCATTACTGGATTCTTCTTATGATGCCACCATTTTTGGAGATTGGGCACAACCAGTATTTGGATATATTCCTGAAAAATGGAGATATCTAAATTTGCCTTTTCTATTCTCTTCGTTATGGTTTCAGGTACCTTTTACAATATTTAAGAGAAGAAAACCAAGTAACTAGTTCTATAATAGTTTTAGAGGAATTATAATTGTATTTATATTTGAAGAATAGTTTGGTTTACCAGTCAATGTTGTATAATTCAAGAGTCCTCCTAGAATTCCACCATCCATATCTAGATTGGATGGAGTCACAGGCACCAACAATATGGAAAGCCAAGAAACACAGGTGGTGTGACATTAAGAGATATGATCGATTGCTTTGCTGATAAAATATGAGTGTGTTTGCTTTACTGTGTATATATTTTCCTGTATTGGAATACCGTCACCCTAAATAATTTGCAATATCATTATCTTTATCTTTCAAAATAAAAATAGGAATTTTAATTTAACAAGATTTCAACTCTACAGCAATCCTGGATACAACAGACAAAGATATAATATAAAATAACAAATGAAAGAAAAGGAAAAGGACACCAAGAATCTATTGATATTAAACTTTGCCTTGATTCTGGATTTTCCTGATCTGAGTGTATCTCAAGTATTATCACAATATTTTTTTTTTCAGTCACTAGTTACAGAACAAGAAGCCTTTTTTAAAAAAAGAAAACTAAATCAAGTATAATTGTGTTGACAGTTAAATTTAAAGGAATTTTCTCATTGTCTAAGCAGTGCCTCCTAACTCCAACCTGGACCTTCTCGTTCTCAAAAATTATTCCTAAATTGTGTGTATATGCCAATCCTCACTTATTCAGATGTACATTCTTAGAAATATTTTTACATAGTTAAACTTTCAACATAAATTTCATCCCAGCAGAAATGACTGAAATTCATTTTCATTTCTGATAGAAAATTTATGAAATTTTTCAACATAAAGGATCTTGGATTACAACACTGCTTACGAAATTTTGCTATTATGGGCAGGAGCTCATCCCTGCAATTATTTGAATGCACTTTTCAGCCTGTGTGTCTTACGCAAACCGTCTCTTCCATATGCAGGTCATTTCATAAGAAGTGGAAGAGCTTGAACAACTTTGTGTGACCTTGCATTGAATAACATGGAAAATTGATTTGGCTCGAGTAATAAAAGACCGTCTGCATTATCTGCATTCTAATTATAATTAATATAACCAGGATAACTTCTGTATTATTTACGATTAGAGCTATGGTGAGCTCAGTGTAATAATAATCTGCTACATAATTTTTTATTGATCTGATGGCTTTATTGCAGAAAAAAAAAACAAAATGTTAAACCACTGTAGGACTAAAATTGCCTTTCTTGACATGCATGTTTAGAAGAACAAAATTTCATTTAACATTTGAACACACACACACACCCACACACACCCACACACCCACACACGGGTCTCAACATTTTTCCTGTTTAAAAGCATGAAGAAAGCGAGTTGATTCATGCACACCATTTTCCCCATTGTTCATTTTCTGGGTATAAGTCATTCCTTAGTGCCAGCAATTTCAGCAGATTTCATTACCAACATTGCACTGTGCCCTGGGAATGTACAGTGCTCCATTTTAATGGGCTGTCATACCACTCAAAATAAAAGAACTCTTTGAAAAGTAGTTCAAATGTGTCAGAAGGTCAGGATTTCTCTGAAGAATCCATACCACCATTCAAACAACAAAATACATGAACTTAAACTTCTAGACACTTGGGTACAGATAAAGCTATGACCCATGTCTACAATTTTGATGTGTTAAATCTGTGTGAACAGACAAGCCAGAGAAAAATGTAGAGGGAAAATTTAGAGCTACATTAATGTAGCTGTTATCTGCTGGCCAATGCGAATTCTAAAGGGGAGAACTGAATTCACCCTGATTGGCTAGTGACCTGTCAAATATCCTTGAAACCAGTCCAGTGTGTTTTAACCCTTAAAACTGAACAGGCAAACACTTTCCTCCAGTGTTACTTTTTATTACAAAAACATGCAAAAGATACGTATAGTGATGAACTGGTATAATCAGAAAGTGGTGGTGGATTTTTGGCTTTTCTTCCCAAATTTTAGTTGGATAACAGAAGCTTGGAACTCCATATTTTACAACAAGAAGAATGACAAAAATCCCCACACCACTTAAACCCACAATTTATCTACTAAATTGGCAGTGCAATTTGAGGAAGGAGGCTCTAATATCCCAGCTAGAGACTGCCTCTAAGTACATAAATATAGCAACAGAAAAGAAGCTTCACATAGAGCAGTCTCATTATTATCATTAAAAGCTGCAATGTAGAACTTTTTTTGAAACATGAACAGCTAAGTAGGTATTAGGTATTTTTAGCTTAAAATACCCTTGGTTTAAATAGAGGTCTGGAGTCTCACTCAAACAATAAGGAAGATTTTACAGGAAAATAATAATAATAATAATAATAATAATAATAATAATAATAATAATAATAATAATAATAATAACAATAACAATAACAATAGCAATAATAATGTGGATTTATATCATGCTTTTTTCTCTAAGTATTCAAGGTGGCATGCATAAAGATCAAATTCCCCAGTTCTTGCCCAAGTTCTTTTCAATCATATTAACTTTCTGCGTACAAAATTGTTATCCTTGTTTCTTCCCCATTTTGTAATTTTCCCCACAACTTTGTATTGACATTCATTATAAAATAGCCAGTGTACTTTTCTACAACACCACCATAAACCATCATCACTTTTCTCCCCTCCCCCCCACCAAATTTTTGGGAAATCTTCAAGGACCAGAATTGTAGATAACTTGGAAGCTACAGAGCAGATACTTGTATTTTTTCCAAAATCACTTCATACTGATTTTCATGAGGTGATTTTTTTTCTCAAGAGAGAAAAGCCATTAAAATGATTGTCATTAGATTACTTATAATCATAGCAAATATTTTCCTCTTTAACCTGTCATACCCTCATTGAAAGTAAAATGCTTTTTTCATCACAATTCTACTGGTTGCAGTTCTGACATAATTTAATATTAGAAATTATGCTCAATACAATAATATTTCACATGTCTGCAATATTGTCTTATTTTAGACAAAGGTCAAATAATGAACAAAGGAAAATTACAACCTTCCTTTAGTTGAAGATAAGCCGAGTAGTCACTTAAGTTATAGAAACATAAAAATAAGGAATGTTCTCTGAATTGATCACCATAGTTCTGTTTATCAGTAGGTAATGAGAAATATGTTAGATTGTGTCCTGTGGTCTTCATCAGAACAGAAATAATGGATGAACTGATTAGATCTCTTGTCTCCTGTGTGTTCCCCAAATCTATTCTGGGTTTGTGGGATTTTTCAGAGCTGATTTGACAGGTATAGGGGAACAGTAAGGAAAGAGACGCTTCTATTATACAAGCAAAAAATTACTCATCCATTTTGCTAGATGTCATTATTTCATTCAGGGTAGATTTGCTTCCAAGGAATATTTTTTGGAAGTTTTGCAAGACTTTTTTTGAAATGAGTCACAATGCCAATTGACTGCTTTTCTCAAGACATTTTACCATATGTGCATCTTGGGCAAAATTCAACTTTCTCTTACAATTATAGTCTATTTATGAACTGTAATAGTGAAATCTAATCCCTGTCCTGGAATATTTAGGGAAATAAAACAGCCAATACTCTCTTGAATCCACTATACTGGATGTTTAAATCATCAGGTCTTGTAGGAAAAAAAAGTTCTGTTTTTTTTTGTATGAGAATAACTTTTTTGTTGAGCATTGTACACTAGATACATTAATTAAACTTGTCAGTACTTAATTTTCTCCCTGTATGACATGGCAAATGATGAAAATTCTCAAAATTGAAATGATCAACATTCCAAAGATAGTACTGGCTTTTTTTTCATTTTGAAAATCATCCCATTGCCAGATACCAAGAAAACTAAAACCTGCTTGCAGGTTCACTTTTTGAATATAAATTTCATGTTATTGTTGCTCAGGAAAAAAAGGGACCCTTACAGTAAATCAGAAAGAGAAAGCCAGTTTGGTATGGTAGTTAATGGCATTGGGCTGGAAACCAGGAGACTGTGAGTTCTAGTACTGTCTTAGGCACAAACCAGCTGGGCAATGTTGGGTCAGTCACTCACTTTCAGTATTAGGAAGAACGCAAACCACTTCTGAAAATCTTGCCAAGAAAACAATGCAGATATGTCTAGGTGGTTGAAGGAGTCAGTAATGACTCAAAGGCACTGATAAATAAATAAATCAGAAAGAACTTGGGAGAAAACATTCCCTGATATTTTGCCTGCTTTACAAAGTACATGATAAAACTGTAAATGTATGCAAAGGGAGAAGAGCCATCATGCTGGTTTAATCTCAAAGGTTATTTATTCACCTGTGAGCTTTTGTTCATTTTGGATTGGGGAACAACACCTGGTATCTCTTTTCTCCTTAAGTAAATTTATCTGTGGGCATACAAAGCAAGGACTTGCTGCCTATGGAGTACGTTCAATGAGCAAGAAACATCAGAAACTGGCAGTGCTAAAGAGCATGTTCTAATTCTGTGCTCAAGAACCAAAAGCAGGATTTCATAATCTTTTGTTGCCTGTGCTTCCTACCACCTCTCTGCAAATGTAACAAAAAGCAGTTTAAGAAATATGTGCAGATATTCTTCCTTTGTTTTTTTGTACAACTGCAGGTAGTTTGGATGAACGGATCCCGTTCAGGATATGTACAGCAATGAGGCATCTTGGTGCAGTTTTTTTATGTGAATAACCAAAGAAGCTCTTTTTAAGTGAACAACACAAGCAATAAAATGCCCAGAAAAATGGCCCTGCACAAATACAGTCGAAGCTACTGAACATAAGGATGTCACAAAGTCATCCCCAGCAAGGGGAAAGAAAGAGTTTTCTGATTGAGGCAACCATGTAAACTGATGTCCGTCCCTCGCTTACAACACTGCTTTCATAGTTGCAGAAACTGCATTGGAGTTCTAAGAGTCATGGTGGCGCAGTGATTAGAATGCAGTATTGCAGGCTAATTCTGCTGACTGTCAGCAATTCAGCAGTTCAAGTCTCACTGGCTCAAGTATTGCAGACTAACTCTGCCCACTACCAGGAGTTCGATCCTAACTGACTCGAGGTTTATTAATCCTTCCATCCTTCTGAGGCCGGTAAAATGAGGACCCAGATTGTTGGGGGCAATATGTTGACTCTGTAAATCACTTAGAGGGGGCTGTAAAGCACTGTGAAGCAGTATGTAAGTGCTATTGCTATTGCTAAGGTACTTGCAAGATGTTTCTAAAAAAAACCAAAAAACAATGGGGAGAAAATTTTGGCAGGCATATTATTTTGCAAATATTGTAGCACAGGTAGAAATCCATACCAAAATGTGTACCCAAATCTGGATATATCTGCATTCAAATGTTCATACTTTATATTCTGACATAGGTACACATCCAAGGGGATGTCAAAACCTCCTTGTAAGCCTGATTTGAGAAAGGCCTTTCTTGGATCAGATTATATTAGCAACTATTGCCATATCCCTGATCTCCTCTTTTTAGAGGAAGTTCATGAAAAGGTAAAAATGGCATTAGTTACTCTGGATGGAACCTTTGTTTTGTATCTGGATGGGGGAAAATCCACAACACTGGAACCTTTGTTCAGTCCTGGCCAAGCACTCCCTAAAAATGATCATGGAATCTATGGCCTTTTTTCTAAGAACTTAGAAATCAATCTCTAAGAATAAAATAATAAGGGTATATCTGAACACAAACATATTTGAAAACAGCATCATGTTCAGTATTAAGTCATCAGAATGCAGAATTCAGAATATAGGTGATCAGAATATAGACCAGAATGGCCTGATTCTTGCTGCTTTGTAAAGAAATAAATAAAATAGAAATAAATAGAAATAGAATAGGCGATTACATCTCTCTTCATATTCATATTCTATTTTTAAGAGTTTGGATGCTCTCTCTCCACCCCAACCTCATTATAATTACAGGACTATTTTGGTGGGGAAAATATAATGCGACTTTGAAAGAGTGAAGTGCTTTATCATCGAATGTATTGTGAGCATTTAAAATGAGGAAGAGAGAATCCTTGTTTAAATCTGTTTGAAACTGTTTCTGTGAATGACGAAATAGGAAGGTTTTGCAAATGGTTGCATAAACAGGAAAGCTATATAAATGATCCAGTGATATATCATTCCTACCGCTTGTCTATCCCTCTGGCTGCTTTTTAAGACCCACTAGAAGGAATAAACTCTCCATAGTTAAAGTTTAATACACTGAGGCTTATAGAAAAAGTATTACTTTCTTCCTGACGGTGTCCAAGTCTATTTTTATGGCAAGCCTCAGGGAACAAAGATATATCAAAAAAATAACTCCTGCATTACAGCAGTATTGTTACCACTCCTGCAACTTTATCTACCTTCCCCGATACACAAAATTATTTTATTCCATTTTTGCAACTGTATACACAGGCACACACACACACACAAATACCAGCACAAATGTCATTAGCCATCTCTTCCTTAATCCCCTCTCAGAACCACTTGAGTGTTTGTCCAGGAATTGTAACTCTGGAATCAGACACTGCATTACCAGTCGCTCTTCCTCTTCATTTCATCCACCAAGCCTCCCGGCCTCCTCAATCACATGTGTTGTTTCTCATTTAAATGAACAGTTGGATTCTTTTATTTCTTACAAGTGCTGGATTCGCCTTATCGCCCTCATTCCTTTGGGGGTTGCCAATTGGTTTTATCCACGGATGTATCATTTCTCATGCTTCCTTTTTTTTCTTACAAAGAGAAAGAACTACTTCGTCAACAAGCCTCTCCGGAGTGGAAGATTAAAAACCTAGACATCACCTACCTTGCAGCTCTACTCCCAACTGGGTTGTGTAAAACTCAATTAAACTTGTCCCTATTGAATTCTGCATTACAGTACATTAAACAGAAAATTCTTCAAGCGTGATGACAAAGCTTGAAACCTTGCCTCAAAGCTGTTCCTTGCAGCTTTCTTTAACATTTCTGACTTTATGGTGCAAGCCTCCCGTTGACACAACTCTAGTCCAGCTAAGAAAAATCACACAGCCTCACAGGGATTAAAAGAAGAAGAAAATGGAGAGGGAGGGAGAGGGGAAGAATCTGTTGAAAGCTAGGCTTGGTATTTCTCTTCTCTTAGTACATCTATTTAAATTATTTTGCCAGCAGACTAGAACCTGAGATGCGCCATAGAAAAGTGTAATCTAACAATTTCAATTGCAAGAATATGCTCATTTTGTTCAGAAGCTTTCATGCATGTTCCATTTTTTTTCAGAGGAGTAGAGTGCTTCACAATATCTCCTATTAGTACATTGTATATGTTGCCTGAGGATTTCATCAGCTGAGGAACTGAAAAAGGCACCAACCTTTCTCTGCCCCAGGCTTCATCATGAGCAATTTGAATAACAACAGCTTATATGAAAAATTGGATTTTGAACCCCTAAGTTTTAACAAAAAAAAGTGAATGGTAGGCAAGTTAGTATTAGATCGACATCTAGATTCTGAGCACCAGTGGTTAAATACACACGGTAGGGCCATTTTCTGCTCCTCTATTTGAAAAATAAAAGTAACAAGAGAAGCCAGATTTAGCCATACAACATTATTAACTTCAGGCAAATTCCCAAAATTGTATGCTTCCAAAAAATAAAACTGGGAAGTGTGCAAAAACTATTGACACATTTCTCCTACATCCTACTGCTGTTCCTATTTTACTGATGATTTCTGTGTGAAGAAAAGTGAGCACAAAGAAGACAATATACATAAATTAGGGTCTGGATGGAAGCAGATAATTCTGTAATAAAATTGTTGATAAGAAGTGAGACAGCAGTAAGTAAATATGGTAAAATATATTCTATGTATCCTCCTTTAATTAATTTTGTATTCACTGTATTAAGAAGAACTGATCAATGCCAAACAAAGAAATGGTTTGGAGATTTTTCCACAGAGAAGCCAACTGGTTCTTTACATATTATAGAGTTGGCCAACATTTTTAAAAATAATTATCAAGATGAATGAACATTAAAATACATTAACTAAAATTACTATGAAAAATAACAGTTGGACCTATGATGCATTATAATGAAGCAGACAAAAATAAAGTAAGCAACAATGTGTAACTTATTTTCAATTGTGCATATTACACTTTGTTAAGAAAAGCAGGCTCAGTAGTTCTCCCTGATCTCTTCTGATTTCTTAGCCTACCATCCTCTTCTTATCAGCAGAGCCACTCTTTCTGAGGAAGATGGGACATATAATCTGAAGGATGAGAAAACCAGCATGGGAAAGAAGACTTTTTTTTTCCTTAAAAAGATGGTGATAAGTTATTGATGTTGATTATACTTGCTTGGGAGGAAGAAGGAAGTTTCTTCTTTTATTCTGCACTTTTTAATTTTTTTCCCTATTTTTTTCCCTATCTCCATTTCTTTCCCATCATTTCTCAGCCTGCCTCTCCTTTCCAAGTCTGGTAAACAAAATGGCTGCTAAAGAGAGTCAGAATTCATGGCTATCTTTTCAGCTATGTTTCTTCTGGGAGGACAAAAAAAAAACCTACTTAAAGAGTTCTCGGAATAGAGGTAATCCAGGTTTGCTATACATTATTGACTAGTCAAGTTCTCTTGGCTTTAATATCATACTGATCTCCCAAAGATTGATGAACCAGCTACTACAGACATGGTGGCTAGAATGCAGTATTGCAGACTAACTCTGCCCACTATCAGGAGTTCGATCCTAACCAGTTCAAGGTTGATTCAGCCTTCCATCTTTCCGAGATTGATAAAACGAGGACCCAGATTGTTGGAGGCAATATGCTGACTCTGTAAACTGCTTAGAGAGGGCTGTAAAGCACCATGAAGTGCTACTGCTATCACTACTAAAAGTATGTAAAAACCTACCTTTCTATGCAGTATAGAAGGTAAACTGGGCATCAGCAGCACTTACTGTATTTCAATATCACAGTGTTTCCAATTGGACAAATCAGAGATAAAGCCATTCTTACAGATGCCACACCACCACTGAAAGAGTTGACAGCAGAGTTTTCTTTTGCTTTGCAGACACCTGCTGTTGGTGCTAGACATGTAATATGAGAGCTTCTTGAATGCTTCTAATAAGGATGCACAAATGATTTATGGAAAAAGAACCTCTAATGTTTTCTTATGAGAGATATTGCTGTCCGTATACCAAAACCACTTTTGTTGCTTTTCTGTTTTAAGTTGTAAGCTGACCAGTCAGGCAGCCTAAACATCAAATAAAGAATTGATAAAAATATTTCTGCTGCCTGCATGCATGATAAGTAGCTCCAGTTTAGAACCACTGTGGGCTGATAGATAAGAGAGAAATTGATCCGCATTTCTTTCTTTTCTAGAATACAAGCTATCTTTATATTTCATGTATAATCAGAAGAGAAGGGATGGTAGCTCAACACAGTAATAATCTCTAAAATATTGTGTAAGCTTGCTCCTTGATTTCTCATTATCTCATCATATGCATAAGACAAATAGAAAGAAAGGGGGAGGGGAGTTGCCTATATATGTATCTTCGAGTCAGTATTGACTCCAGGTAAGTGCCTGGGCAGGTGTTTGCAATTTTATTGGTAAGATTTCAGAAATGGTTTTGCTTGTATCTCCCTCATAGGACTGACAGAAAGTGACTGGCCTAAATTTACTCATCTGGCTTTGGGCCTGTAGGGAAGGGATAGGCAATTAATTTTCCCATGGGGCCAGGCACCATGAGGAATTGGGACTGTTGTGGAGGGCTCCTCCCCGACACTGCCCCTTCCCTACTACCCCATCACCCACCTCCACCTGCCACCACTGCTGCAGGCCAGACAGATGAAGAGCTGGATGTGGTCATAGGCCAAAAAATGTTCAGGTCTACTATAGGGGGACTAGAACTTATTATCTCCTGGTTTCTAGCCTGGTGCCTTAAGCTATACTGAACTGGCTCTCAATCGTGGAGTATTCCATCTGTTTTTACCTTTTTTTATGGACTTGTAATTTTTTTTTCTAGGAGAAAATTCAATATGGATACCACATCTTTAAACAAATGGTCTTTCAAAACCATTATATTAAAATGTTTTTAATTTTTAATCTTTCCACTATTACCAATGTGTAGATTTATTAGAATTTAATATTGGACTCTAATATTTTAAAAGTGAATAATTGAATAAACCTTACTTATTTTGAAACAGTAATTTTAATTATATTCATATCAACCTTAACAACTCTTGGAACTCTTAGAAGAATGATGTTTCCAGGAGAAGAAAATGTTGTTACCTATAAAACAGAGTTTTCTTCTGGACCCACTGCAGCAAAACCCTATTACCTTTTCCGGTCACATATAAACTGCCTGTGAACATCACACAGTTCCACAGTACTTGTTAATTTTTTAAAAAGATCCTGTTTACTTCCTCACCTCTCATACATTTCTGTTCCAACATTTCTGAATGTTTGTTTCGTGTAACAAATCAGTCCCATTATGTTCATCACTGTTGCAGAGTTGAAGGTTAGGGCATATCAGTCAATTGTTCCTGTGAATGATCCCTGTGCATATGTGTTGTGTCTTGCTTTAAACAGAGACAAATCTTTGTTCTGATCTTCATTCAAGTGTTTAGTTTCCTATCTGCAATCCATTCAATAATGTCTGCACAGAGAAGTACTGAGGCATTGCCATTTAGGAAGATTATGCTATAAACCATTATATTATCAGAGTTCATTCTTGAATGATTTAAAACAGGGAAACTAAAATTCCCATAAAATCCTTTTACACAAGAAACAAGTAAACTTCTTCCATATTTTAACTGTATAAACCATGCATCTTTATTACCAACCGTTAGCTTTTCACACAGTTCCTCCTGAACTGCTCTAGAGCATTCAACTGTATAATTTTCCATTTTTTTCTGTAATTGTCTGCATTTTGTTTTTGTCACAATTAGATGGAATATGCTATGGAATTATGGTGATCGTGGCAATGATGATGATAGAAGACCCAGTTGAAATCAAGATTTGAAGAACACTTAATAGAACCAACTATGACAATGCTATTAATATTTAAAAATTACCCACTGCAAATAAATGCATTACAAACTACATAATAAAAAGTTTTAAGCATTGGAATGGATATGTATCTAAATGAAATGAAACATATAGAAAAATGATAACTAGATGATGCAGAAGCTATTACTTCTATTAAAGTTAACATACGTATAGGTGTACTAAAGAATATTATGCACTGAAGACAATGCAGTATTGGTTGATAAGTGTTAGAAATTTATAACTGAATATTGTGATTTGAGGCATGTACTTTGATATTAGAAAACCTACAGATTGTCACATCAGTATTTACTATATTTTTATGATCCAAGATTCTATTTAGTATTGACCTTCATTGCAGAAGTGAGCAAAATATGAGTGACAGTCCAATCCAGGACCACGTTAAGCTAAGGTAATTGAACTTGAACAAGTTTATTGCATTGATTTCAGTACAACTCAATCAGCTTAATACTAATACTTCTGCTTAACTGAGAAATAAACTGAGATTATAAAACTATAATCAACAATATATTTATTCCATATAGACCTATTAACTTTGGTCTGAACTAAAGGGTGAGTTAAATATGAACAAAACTTTCTTAGCTGTGCAAAGTATACAAAGTGTATAATATTACACAACAACATTATATGTTCAGTAGGGCTTATTCCCAAGTGAATAAGTATTGAACTGCAGACAAAGAGATCGCAATCTTATTCCTGTCCCCTTCTTTTTACTTAGGCAAAAATAAATGGGGTATTAGGATTTCACCTTTAGTTATGTTTTAATAAATCTATACACGACTGAATGGAACATTGATTGATAGTTAATTCTTTGTTACACAACAGGTTGTAAGCCCCAGCCATTCCATTTAATACTTACTGATCAGAACTAAATGTGAAGTGTCTTCTTTTACATATTTGCAGTCAGTATTAACTATTTTATGTCATAATTATTCTGTACATAACTGACTTTATCATGTTCCCTGGAGGGAAACTGCAGCTTATACAATTTAGTGTAAAATACAAAAACCAAAGTTTGACTCCTTATTTTATGAAAAACCACCATATCCCAACTCTACATGATTTGGTCATAGAAAATTAACTGGCATTCTAGAATGACAATACAGCCTATATGTTCTACATACGTATTACTAGCTATTCTGTTTCGATAGCACACTGAACACAATGTCTCCTCTTACCGATCTGTTAATTTCTAGAATCTTTTTGGCTCTTTAAAACATTAAATATCAAAGCACTTTCTCCATGTAAATCATCTTTTTTTTCCTTAGAGATCTCTAATCAAGTATTTGAATATTTTGTTCCATGTACTTCTTTGTTTCCAACATCCAACTGCTTTCATTGTCAGGGATAAATAATATTCTAACAAGATGCTGAAGTGCATATTAGGTAAAGTGTAACCGATGGATAATCCTGAAGGGGAAAGAGACAGGTTGTTACAAAAGCCAGGTTGTTGTTTTTTCTATGGGATAAAGGAATCAATATATAGATCCAATAAAGAATGCTGTGGACCTGGGGCATAGCACAAAGGCAACAAACACAGCCAGATAATAAGTATGATTCCCTTTATTAGCTCCAACTTTGCCCCCAATGTCCTGGTTACCTTCTAGCTGGACAAAAACTCTCCCAGGAACAGCCTTTGGGCTGCAGAGAATCAAGTCCAAAACGTGGTCAACAAAAATTGTAAATGTAAGTCCAATCAAGGCAAAATGAGGTAATTAGTGCGACAGGGCAGGAGCAAGAATTCCAGAATGAAGGCATGGCAATAACTCAACATGGTTGGGAGGACGCCAGGAACACAGATAACCAAGGTCAACACAAGATAAACTCATATTTGCTCCCAGCAGCTGTTGCCCTCAGCATGCATCTTTTTTAAACTCTCTTCCCAGTTGTGGTTAATGAAAGGAATCAGGGCCCTTTCCTCCCCCATAAGCCACACAACCCACATTGCTCCTTTCTCCATTCCTCCCTGCATGCCCTAGGATGAAAATGGGGTGGACCTGGGTCTTCCTATGAACTCCCTGTCCTTTGTTCTACCTTTACCCTGCTCTGCCCAGCCAGACTTTGCCCTTCTCCAGTTTCTTCCATAGCCAACGGAGCCACACTCCCACTCCCTGTCAACTGTTCATCTTCCTCCTTGAATTCAGTCTTCGACAGGGGCATGACAAATGCTATTTATGTTAGAAGTTGCTACGATCAGTAGAAAGGGCAAGCTTGATGTCTCTTTAGAGTAGGGCTGTCAAACTCCCAGCCCACAGGCCGGATGCGTCATGTGTTGGCCATGGCCACACCTGATTTAGTGAAGGGAGAAAAAGTTCCGATACATCATGTGACGCCGCTGTGACTATGTGAATTTGACACACCTACTTTAGAGGAACAGAACATAGAAACAGCCCATCAGCACCCCATGTTGATATCAAAACCTACATTCTTGTAGTAAAGATTATTTTAAAATTTACACACTTTGTATGTATCCTATGTATCAAGATACATAGTCTGTGCTCTTATGAGCCTTGGGGCTCTTTTAAATCCCTTTAGTGAGGGATCCAGTGATGACTATAGTTGTGCGTGCCAATAAAAGATATTTTGTTGCATCTACTTAGCTCCTTATAGAAGCAGCCATTTTCTCGACAGAATCTTTCATCTTCTTGGTAATTAGCAGTGACTGATACATACAATGATCAAGTAAATAATTATTAAAACCAAGAGCAGGCAATGTAGTAGATATGCACTGTGGAATTAGATTTAAAACTTAGCTTTCTATTATCAGAGAAGAGTAAGTCCTCAATCCTTTTCATTATTATTCTTTTACAAAATATACTGGCTAACATTCATGTCCTCTTATGTCATAAACTAAAAGTGGGAGCATTTGACAGGAATCACTATAAAATAAGTTATGGGTAAATTCTTCCTTGTTTCTTTTGATGCAGACTCTTTTGCCCTCTATTCCAATGGGGCTGTTTGAAAAGAACATCCCAGGTTTGATATGAGGCACCTAGGTCATGGTTTCACCTTGACAATAGCTCTTTCATTTCAAGCAGTAACATTTGCCAGGATCCCTAAGGTGTTTTCCTTTTTGTCAAATCCTAGCTTTTCTAAAAGGAAAAAAAAAACAGCTATGAGAAAAGGGGGGTGGGGAGAGAAGATAAATCTTAATTCACAAGCCGCAGGACTATCACTATGTTTTCAGCACAAAACTTCAAATTCAATCCAAAAAGTGGATGTGTATTAGAAGACTGCAGATTTAAACCTTGTCCACCATGATCAAACTGGATTTATGGAGCATCATAACTCTCCAGACACCATCCAGCAGCTTATTAATTTAATAGACTCCTGTCCATTCCATGATGTTCCTGCCCTGACAGTCTCTCAAGATAAGGCGAAAGCCTTTTGACAGGACTGAGTGCATATATATTTTCTTCTGTTTTCTTGGGTATGGTGTTGTCGACAACTTGAAATCTGTGGCTCAGCAAATTTGTGATTTTCTTTTCTTATTAAGCTCGCTCCAAAAACAACAGCAGCAACTTTTCTGTGAAGTTGGCTTCCTCAGTCAACAAATGAATGTTACTGACTCAAAACATATTAACCGTATTTTACCAATTTAAAAGAGAAATCAGTTTCTAATAAGTAAATGGTCTATTCCAGGGTTTCCTTGTCAAAGTAACACCAAAGTTTACCTAAAATGAAATGAAAGGTTGAGTTTAATGGAAAAGTTCCTATGTGTGTGAAACATTCAAGGAATCCTTCAAGTTTAAGAAAGGTATCTCCAGTATAAACAGTAGTTTTCTATTATAAAATAAAGTTTAATTGAAACAGAACTATAGTTTGGTCAAATGTCAAAAAATATGATTATGTTTTTCAAGATTGAGGGTTCCTAAGTAAGAGTTCCATAGTTTCTCCTTTACTCTGACAAGAACAACAAAAACCTTTCATAATGGATTGTTTCATGAACTACAAACAGGTGTTTATTTTGGCCTCTCCAGTGGGTATGGTTCCAAAGGAACAAGCCAAGGCCCTATTTAAAGTTCTTCCCATCACTAATAACTGCAAATAAGAGGGTGTGGCTTTCTTTTGCTGTCATTGACAGAATGATTGGACCAATATCTAAAATATTTCCTAAATGTGCAAACTTGAATATTATATACAAAGGCTTGCATATTAAATCTTGGAAAGATATTACATTAAAGAGCACATTGTATGTTGATTTGTGATTAGAATTTTACAATTCAGCACCATGTTACCTTACTGAGATATAATTTACATGCTGGGTATATGCTTTTTCATTGATTATTATCTAAAATTTAGCTCCATTTACATACATCCTTCTAAGTCAGCGATGGCATTTATGTCCATGTTTCTTTTAAATACCAACCATACTGGTAAAGAAATTTCTCTTATGTTCTTCAACTCTCTAATATTTACCTAGCACTAAAGTCTGCTGGGAAATGAAGCTTGTTTCTTTTATTTTTGGACTGTTGAAAACTGTTAAAACTGCTGCAGTTATCAAATTCCTAAAAAAAATTCATTTCAACCTTGAAATAAATTGATTCAGAGGATAGGGCAAATAGCTAATTTTTTGCTATATCTATCCCAATGGCTGCTGCAAGTTTTAGTTCAGCTAACTTCCAATGCAGCAGTTGCGATCTGTAACAAGATGTAATATAATGTACAATTTAATCATTTTTACTTTATCAAAAAACAGTCCTTGCAGGCATTATAAAAAGGTTCAATGGTATAAAAAGGGAGGGCAACAAGGAAGGCAGAACAAATACATTTGGGCATTTCTGGAAAACAGTCTACAGAGATTAAAAACTAAAGTGGATTGTTGTTTCCAAAATGAATATTATATATTATAAAATGTATGTTTTCTTTTTAAAAAAATGAGAAAAATTATATTCTTTTTAAAAAATTGAGAAAAATTGGTATAATCCTTGCTTAGGACCATCACCTTTCCTCCCCAAAAAAGGATAGTTGTGCCCAAGTGCAAGCCATAACAACTGTTAGAAGATTTCTGGCCCTTTGGTAGTAGCATGCTATCAGATTTACAATAACAGCAGTCCATTCCATGGGAAAATGAAAATGTGTTGATGGTGAAGACAATCTGGAGGGAAACTCTGCACCAATGAATGCAAGAGGCTTAGTTAAATTAGTCAGACCTGTCTATTACAGAAAGGGGTTTTCTCATAGTTCTTATGATGCCATCTTACTGATGTCAGTATCTACATAACACACTATACTCTAAACTTGAGTTAAGAAAATACATTTCAGTTTCTCATTACCTGTTGTGCCCAAATGAATTAATCATATTATACATTGAAACAATGACCTGGTTTACATGCTAAGACAATGTATGGGTTTTGCTAAATGCTAAACTGCAAACTGCCCAGCTTCATCTAGTTTGGGTTATTTGTGTTAATCCAATCATAGAGTAACAAGAGTATAACATTCTTAATCTGGAATTTGATAGGATTCCATCTGAGATAGTCACTGTATGACTGAAGAAATATCAAGATGCAAAATGAATAAGTATATAGCAAATATATCGCAAGAACATATGAAATAATAAAAGCATATGAAGCACATATGTGCATATCCTCACGAAACACAGTCTCTGTCTGTCTCCCTGTCTCTGTCTCTCTCTATGTATGTATGTATGTATATATGTATGTATGTATGTATGTATATGTTTTCTGAGGTTTTCGTGGGTATTTGTATGTGGATCTTTGGTTATTCGGGTTTTCCCCCACGTAAAATTGGAAGTATTTTGGCAATGTTTCGACTTCCAATTTTACGTGGGAGAAAACCCGAATAACCAAAGATCCACATACAAATACCCACGAAAACCATATATGATATATATTATATACTATATACTATATGTGTGTGTGTGTGTGTGTGTGTGTTGATGATGGTGTGCTGTTTCAGCTTCCTTCGGCGTATATATCCTACATCATTTGGAGTGCTTTACAAAGTTGTAGCACACGTTTTCAGCAGAATCTCATCTGCCATCAAGTGTTACTCTATGGATGTGGGTATCTCTACAGCTATTTTGGGTTTAAATTCGAGGCTGGCCTATATCTGATTGGCTTGGGAAGTTTTGGTTCTGTGTTCACATGGACTTGGAGTTTGATTTGATTTGGTGATTGTTTCTGGTTATTTCGTGGTCTGTCAATGTTATGTGCCGGGCTTGATGTACAGGGAACTTCTATTTGCCTCTTGGTTTTTTCAGGTTCAATTTTGTCTTTGGGGTTTTTAAGGTTTTTTAATTGCCCTACATAAGAGGTACTACAGATAAAACATCAGTAAGATACCACACCAGGCATCACATCAAGATTGCCTCAAAACAGACAAAAAAATAGCAGCAGTCCTCCTTAAAAACCCCAAAGACCAAAATTGACCTGAAAAACAAGGCATATACGAAGTTCGCCTGTACATCATGCCTCGGCCACATTACATTGGACAGGACCAAAATAAGAATACGTCAACCACCTAGATGAACACAAAAAAGCAGTAAAAAAGCTGGAACACACCTCCATCACTAGTCCAACACATGAAAACCACAGGTCACAACATCAAACTTCAATGGCCACTAAAACCCTACTAGCCACTAATAGAAAACCCCAGCCCACAGAATCATCGAGAAGCCATAGAGATTGAAAAAAGACCCGAAAGGATGAATAGAAGAGATGATTCCCAGCAGACTGGTCAATCATTTGGAAGCCTGCACTCTCAAATAGAAAGATCTCTCACACCACAAACACAAGCAAACACCTGAGCACAAACAGACTCCCCTTGATGCCTCCAACTCGAAACACCCCCCACCAGGCACCCAGGTGAAACCTGGCTTCCTAATGGATAGCAGCCGTCCTTTCACACGAAGCCAAGCTGCACTGAAAGCCTCCACACCAGGAAACAGAGTGTTGCCAGCCAATCAAAGCCACAAAACAGACAGAAGAACCAGAAAACCCAATCAATCAAACTCCAAGTCCAGTGAACACAGAACCAAAACTCCCAGCCAATCAGAATAGGCCAGCCTGAATTTTTGAAACAAAACGCTTAGGACCCCACATCCATACAGAAGCCTGATGATGGCAGATGAGATTCTGCTGAAACGTTGCTACAATTTGAAAGCACTCCAATGACATGGGATAATACCTGAAGGAAGCTGAACAGCACACATGTAACTACCCGCGAAAGCTTAAAAAAGCATACACACACACACACACACACACACACATATGTATATACATACATACATACATACATACATACATACATACATATATATTAGTGCTGAATATTGGGAAAGAGGGTTCATGTAAATATATTTAGCAATGGGAATTATAAAATCATAAGGAGATTAAGTAAGCTAGTTGTGAAATTCTAATATTGCTTTTTAAATGACTTCAGGACATAGGAGGTGCGAAGGTTATTATCTGTTATCAGGAATACAGTGGAATTGTATAACTGGATAATAACTAAACAACTGACACAATGTAAAATTACATTATCAGTGTGTTAAAACAAAATTGCACCCTAAAGGAGTCTACATGCCAGCTCAGAGCTGCAGTGTAATTATGCTTAACTCTGATAATTAAAATACAACGGAGATCAACAGAATCATTTTCATTAAGAAAATTATTAATGATGGTGGTATAATGGTAATTGATTGCAGAGCACTACAGGATAATGCCAGGCAGTATAAACCAACATGTTTTAATAATATGTCTAAGACTGTTTTGATATGGTGCATACGGTTGAGAATGTTTGAAATTAAGATAGAAGCAATGAGACACATGAAAAATGGGAACTCATGAAGTGAATTTTCTTAGAATATTTCATTTTTTAAAATTTTATATATACACACACACACACACACACACACACACACACACACACACAAATCCCAAAGTATTTGAAGATTATATTGCATTATGGATCAGTGTTCTGTGTGCTGCAATAAAAATAGCCATTTGCAGCATCAATTATACAGCTGAAGTAAACGGTACAAATATTTTTCAAGCCTTCTGTCATTTCATTTCATGTTCCATATTGATCGTTTTTATATTTGTGATCATGATTTACTGATATTATTTTGTTTTTTATCTAACCACACCAAGTTCTTTTAGCCTTTATTATTGAAATGACGTGGAAAACAGCATTAGTTGCCTTTTCCACTGCTATTCAATACATGCTTAATGAAATGTGAGGGGATAATTCTCTGTAAATAATAATTGATAATTGACTCAGCAGTGACAATTTATGTGTAGTCTCATATGCTGTAAAATGGCCAGATCCTCTTCATTTGAAAACTGATGTCTCTGCCTATTTGAACTTCTAAAACAAAACAATGATTTTGCTGGATATGTGTACATTTTCAAGATGTCTTTTTCCTGATTTTCTTTTTTATTTACATCTTGTTTGTTAATTAAATTGCAAAGTGTACTTTGGCTAGGCACTACTCAGTTGTATTCCATAACCACAACATATAAACAGTAACTTGAGAATATTCCTTTTTACAACCCTCTAATCCTTTAGTTTAGGATAGATTCAGAGCAACTAGATGGAGATGAGCATTTACTGGCCAGATGCCCTTCCTGATACAGATTTCGCAGCAAATATTTTTTCTTTGTGCCCTAGGAGAGGAACATCTGCTGTTACCTAGGATTGAATTCTCAGCCTTTCAACTTTACCACTAAGCTACCAAGCCACTCAACTTGAGAACATACATAATAATAATACTAGAGCAGTAGTGAACTGAAAGGTGAATTAAATTCATGTTAAAGAGAGTTTCTACAGTAAAAATGAAAAATACCCAAACGATTGTACTTACAGGAGAAACAATTTATAAGAAAGTGCAGGAAAAATAAATTGAGGACTTAGTAATTTGCAGCAAAAATAAAACAATTCATTACATTTGAGATATCTACATTAAAAGTCATATTTGGTGATATCTGTTGGCATCATCCTTTGATAGCATATCTATTTGTCTGTCCGTCCGTCCATCCATCTGTCCGTCCATCCATCCATCCATCCATCCATCCTCTTCCTTACATCTTAATAGTCATCAAATCAACATATGATTCAAGGTGGGCAGTGAACAGCAAGTTGCATTCTATATGGAGCTGCCCTTCCAGAATACCTAGAAGCTCCAGCTGGTATAAAATGCAGCAGTGCAGGCAGTTATGAGTGCTTCTAGAACACGTTACACTTCTACTCCATAAGGTGCATTGGTTGCTAGTTTCCTTCCAAAAGAGTGCTTTTGACCTTTAAAGCCCTTCAAGGTAAGGGGCTGGTTTATTTGAAGGACCATTTCTTCCCCATTACATCTGTTCATCTCATCAGATCTGCCGAGAGGCATACTGTGTATTGCGCCTCTCAAGGAACTAAACTTTGTGGGTCCAAATAGATCGGAACTACTCTGCTGTGGCACCTGCCTTATGGAATATTCTCAACCCTGAAGTGAGGTCATTCTTGTCCCTCCATATTTTCCAGAAGTCCTTCAAGATCTGGCTTTATCATCAGGCCTTTCTCATCAGGTTTCAGGGGCTCAGTGAGATTTTGAGGTTTTTCCATTGCTGAACAAATCTTGTGGATGAGTGTGTTTCATGTGTTTATTGTTTTTAAACTTTTTTTTTTGCTGTATACCACTCAGAAGCAGTTCTTATCAGTTGAGTAATCATATACATTTGACAAATATTTATTATTTATTGTTTTAAATAAATAAACTTAAAACAATAGAAACATTGACAAAATCAGAAATACATTACACACTGATGACCTATTTTTGTTCAGGCATATCAGTAAATATTTTTTCCTATTGGAAAAGAGTTTCCAAAGTTGCTTAAACTAAACTAGAAAATCTGGGCTAAGTATTTTTGTTAATATGCTAATCAAAAAAACTTGAATGGTTCTAGGAAAGATGCTGTGAAATACAACCATAGGGAACTAGTACTTTTCATAAAAAATATTTTGGTATTTTCAAACAACTAAGCATATATTGCATTTTAAGAATACAGGAAGACTTGCTGAAAGGCTTGTAACAAAATAAAGTTTCAAGTTCTTCAGTGAAAAACAATAAAATTCAAGAAAGAATATGCTGTTACCTACAGTCTATTTTCAACATGACAAAAATGGTCAAAATGCTTACTGAAAGCGGATACATATTATGCAAACCAGGTTATTCATTACATGTTTTTAGTTGTTTTATTTTCTAAGCAACTTGAAGGGGTTTCCACATCAGCATGAAGATAGTAGTGGTTGCTTTCCCTAAACAGATGGAAGCCTTCCATTCAGAGATCTAAATCTATTCTAATTTTGAGATGAATCAAATGATACAAATTTCATTTTGAGGATTGCATGAGTATCATTATATGGATTAGACAATATATGATAAGAATTTCAAAGTATAAGAACAGTCTTATGAGATCAGACCAAGTTCCACAAAGTG
Source organism: Laticauda laticaudata (assembly GCA_004320025.1). Classification (NCBI taxonomy): domain Eukaryota; kingdom Metazoa; phylum Chordata; class Lepidosauria; order Squamata; family Elapidae; genus Laticauda; species Laticauda laticaudata. The sequence goes on along the minus strand of BHFT01016036.1, from coordinate 28,141 downwards.
TAGCATTTCATGTTCCACAAGAAAAAAAACCCATTCTTCCTGGAAACAAATAAATGTGGCTTAAAGTCATCATCCTTATAATACTTTTGTCATATTGCACCTATATTTTACTATTTTAAATTTGCTGGGAACAGTAGGTTACCCAGTAGGAACCACAAAACTATCAAATGTTACTGCTGTCACCATATCCAGTTGCACTGAATTTTAACATGTTTAACTATGAAATTTGATTTTACAATGTCTGCAGGATTTATTGAATCCTGCACAAAAGTGATGATCCGTTCACTTTCATGAACAGTTCAGTCTTACTATATGCATAATACATGAGTTAGTGAAATGTCCTCATTAATATTATTTCAGGCTATATGTTAACTAAATAAAAAGCAATGTACATATAATAATGCTGAAATTAAAATGAGTGGTACAATCTAAGAACGATTTTATCATGTTATCTGCCTTAGAGATAAGAGCATATTCAGAAATTGGCAGCCTTATCACTGCTAAATAAGATTTTAAAAAGTGACAGTATAAAAAAATCAAACAGGACAAAGTAGGTATTGGTGAAAAAGTCCAGAAATCTGGTAATGAAATTTTGTGAACAAATTTATGGCTTAAATTTCATTTTAGACTGTTGTAGCAAAAATTTTATATAAATTGTCATTAATAACTTATTTAGAAATATAAAGATGCATATTAAAATATAATATATGCTAATATTGTACTATTTTATTTTTAGTCAATATGGTTTTCTGCTGTTAAAGTAATGTATCATAGCAGACTTGAAGAAATATATATTCTTCCATTTTGTATTTGGGTTTGTTCCCTTAATTAAATATTTCCAGGTTATAAACTCTTGTGCATGTCTATTTTATATAATTATATATCATAAAAAATACATAAGATCCTGTTGTACAATTACTCATGTAAATTCTATTTTCAATATTTCAGTTTTCAAAAGCTCATCGTAGTCTAAAAGCAATCCTTTTAAAAATGTATAATTTGCAATGATTATAATAAGATATAATTGTTCCTAGTAAGTTTTAATAGTTCTTGATGTTTTGATTGTCTTTGAATATTAATATAAGAATACAGGTCCTTATTTGCCTGTACATTGTACACTGAAATGGTCACAAGGTTGTTACAACAAATGAATCTTTCATCTTTGCAGAGATTTTGATTAGGAAGTTTAAAAAAAAAACTTAAAAAACATCATAGAGGTCTTCATTTTCAGTAGTAACACTGAAACTGAGAATTTATAGCACCTGAAATGTGAGCCTAATTGAAAATATTAAGTTAGAGAAGAAAGAAAAAATGAATTAGAATCATAAATAGAAAAGTTTACACACAAAACTGGAGAATATCTGGTCCAATTCCTTTTGTTGTGCATAAACTTATTACTCATTCAAATACCATAGATCTGTATTGTATAGTTCATATTCATATTAAATATGCATTGTTTTTTCTCAAACATGACCATAACAAATCTGATAAGGGTGGAAATAAAATTCAATTTAGTGAAGATTAATTCCCAGTTTTATCCCATTGTTCCCTTGTTTTCCAATGGTTTGCTCAATGGTTTGCTTTTGTTCCAAATGGTCTTTTCCCCAATAGCATGTTAACTCAGAACTCCTGTTACTTATTCATTCCCCCTAAATCTCAATGTCTAGAATCTCAGCATTCTGAAATCCCTTTGAGGTTACAATGCAATTGTAAAATTATGTCTAACATTTGGTGTATCTGCTTAAAACCCAATTCTTCTTCTGATCACTCATTTTGGAAATTTACCCAGTTATACTTTTAAGCATTCTAAAACGTAATTAGAATTTTTAACCCCATCTTCTAGGGCTAATCCACAAGAACTGTTTTGCTTAGTAATCTTTACCCATGATAACTCATATATTCAGCAAGCCAAAGCTGGAATCTGATTCCTAATCAATCCAATCTTTCAGTTTTCAGGACCTTTGAAATCACAGTTCTTGCAATCATCTTCTCCAAAACAACATGATTATTTCCAATGTATTTTATTTACTTGTCACAAGTGGTGTTTTTTTTTTTTTTTTTTT
>BHFT01016036.1:0-26069 GCA_004320025.1 Laticauda laticaudata | reverse complement strand
TTTTTTTTTTTTTTTTTGCTATTAGGTTAAAACTGCAACTGGGTGAACCTCTTTTAAAAACTCATAAAGGAATGTTCATAATAGATTAATACAATGCAGAAAATTTATCTTAGGTAAGAAAAAAAGAAGAATGAAAAAACCAGCCACACTTGAAATCAAAGATCTGGGAAAAATCAGGATAACTGCTCGTGTTGCAAGTGAAGTAGGCAAGCTTTTTATATAAAAAATGCATCAGGTAGAAGAAAGATCTGTGCCTTTAAAATATTCTGTTTGAACACTGAATGATATGTACTTCTGTTTCATGCTCATGAACAAAACTCCCTTCTCCCTTTCTTAAGGTGGTGATAAAGAAACATGAGTTACTCATCTTTGCTGCCTGTATTTGCTCTCTATTATCAACTGGCATGTTTCTCCAGCATTGGGATAATTCCCTGATCAAGAAAGAGGAAGAAAAAATAGCTTGAATTTACCTTTGCTGTACACAATGCAGTTGTTTTTGTTGTCTTCTACTCCTTGCCAAGTCATATCCAGCAACCACTTTGGGCCCGCAGTCAACACCATAGGGAGGGGAGCCTTTGGCTTCTGGGGTTGAAAAAAGGCAACAAACATAGCCCAGTAAGCTTCTGTTGATTAAGAATTTAAACAAAACCAATAGCAATAATTTTATTTGCCAACTAATTTGATCTCCAAATCGAGAAACCTTATTCATTGACTGATGGAGAGGAAGAAGAGCAGGAGGAGGACAGGGTTAGAGCTTTGATAAAAAATGAATGGCAGAATTATTACTGAGGATTTTTCTGAATGATAGCACTGGATCAGATCTCCAAGATTAGACACATCTCTAGTGGCTTAGAATTATAAAGGGACGTAGGTGACTTTCACAGCAGAAAGCCAAGTGTTTAGAAATGAACTTTAGACACATTGTACTTAGTTATCAACATGATCTCTATTTCCTGAAACAGACAGGAAAGAATTTAAAGAATCAGTATCCATTTCAAAGCCTGAATAACATTTATGTTTGGTGGGAAATTATTCTGAATGGGTAATGTATTTTTTCCCTTTTTTATTTCTTTGATGGCTGTTGATGTGCTTGTTTTATTGTTGCTGAAATAATAATGATTATAAACTCCAAAAGGAAAAGGAAAATTAGTAGCCAAAATGAATTTGGGTGACCAAATAAGAGAAAAATGCATGATACATACCCTGATTCACAAAAGTCTGAGACAGAAAAACACGTCAGTTTAAAAAGCATTTGTAAAAAATATTTTCCATGGTGCAAGTTAGCACAGAAACATTCAAATTACTTTTGCTCAAGTTCACTGCTAAATCTAAATGCAGAGAATGAACTGATCAAGAATTTAAAAAGGCTTATCCCCAGTTTTTTTTTATAATGATTGGTAGTAAAATGCTTTTTAGACAGTTATCATTAATCATTCCTTGTTCTGCATATCAAACATCTTGAAACTATAACTCAAAGTGCAAAGTACAATGAAAAGACTCTCCAGGAAATAATCTAACAGGCTTTTTTATTTTTTATTTTAATACAGATAGGGTTCCATTCCAAAAGCTCCAGATTTGTCTTAAAAACACTGTTGCAGTTTCTATCCCTGATCTAGAAGTCAGAAGCAGAAAGTTAAAGCTGTGAGGCCACCGTACCAGCAAACATGGATGAGTAGTGAGATACTAATCATATTTCTGCCCTAATGCTAAACTTTTAGGTAGTGGACCTCTGCCGCTATCAGATCAGGGTATGTGTAACAACACAAAGATCTACTCAGTTTTCTCTACTTGGAACTTTTATTATTACAATTAGTCCTCAAGTTGAAACCACAGCTGGAATCAGAATTGCCATTGCTAAGCAAGGTATGCCTATTTTCCAAGTCTTTCGCCTTGCCTTTAGCTGCCAAAACAAGTAGTCCTTGACTTATGAACATAGTTGAGCCCAAAATTTCTGCCATTAAGTGAGACATTTGTTTAGTGAATTTTGCCTTATTTTATGACTTTCCTTTCCATATTTGTTAAGTGAATCTCTTGCTCTTTATAGAGTGTTGATTGCTCAGGACTTTGACTGTAAATAGTCACTGATGCCATCTCAACTTTTGACCTCCTTCTAACGATGTTCCAGCTTGGAAGTGATATAAAAGAAGGCTCTCCATTCTGCACTTAAGAAATGAGATTCTAAACCTCTCTTCTACATTCATTCAAAAGAAAAGTAAGTTTTTAGCTTCTAATCTTTTATTTTAAAAGTGGGAGGATCATCCTAAATTCACTGAGAACATAGTCAGAGAAGCCGCCAATTATTCTGAATAGAGTGGGTCATCTTAAATTCATAGTCCTCTCCTTCCTGGTAAATATAGCATTTCTATCTTTTATAATGTCCAATATAAGATTCTCTCCCTGGGCATTAAATAAAGGTAGTATTATCATATTTTCAGCATTACAGGAATTTAACATTCACTTGTAGCAATGGAAAGAGAGTGTTTTACCATTATGAGTCTGTTGATAAAAAGCTCATGTTACCAGAGGTTTATAAATCAGACTTCCATGATTAATAATTTCTTTAGTAACAGAATTCTAATACATAAGTCTTGATATATTCATTTAAAAGGAAGGAACAAATCCATACATGTGCAGATATGTTATCACGTTGAAAATGAATGAGTTTCATTTTACTTTTGTAAACTAATTTAACACATTTGCACTTCCTAAATCAATACACTAATTAGAACACAGTTAGTTTTGGGCAATTGGGCTCATAATTTTGCAGTAAAATAATCTAGGACTTTGCAGTTCCTTAAAAAAAGCACACAGGAATGGAAATGAAACATCAGTTTTTGAATTGTTAAAGAGGTGGCTGCAACCATGTAATCTAAACCCTGACCTTTTTTTAATGCCTTATGCATGCAATTCATGTAAAATAACGATAGGACTTCTCCTGTATAGTCATGCTTTTTTTTAACCTTGCACTGGATTTCCCTCAAGCTGCATCTTTTTCAAAGCTCCAACAGCTTATAAATCACTTTTGGCTTCCTTTTGTCCTTCTCTTTCACAAGATTTGCAAAGTACTACTACTACTACTACTACTACAAAAATGTGGATCCAAGAAAAAAGCATACACAAAGACGCACATAGAAAACAACCATAGAGAATAATATTATAATAGGTAGACATACCAGTAATTTTTTTAAATTTTATTTTAATGTAATCCTCTGCATCACAGTGGAGTCAGGACAACCAAATAGAACTGAGCGTTTATTGGTCAGATACCCTTCCTGATTCCTACATGAAGCTCACAGCAGATATTTTCTCTTTGTGTTCAGAGAGAGAAATATCTGCAGCTACTTAGGATCAAACTCATAGCCTCTTGATTGTGAGGCGAAAGCTCCATTTCTAGGCCACCACGCCAGTCATAATTAGATATAGTTATATTTTATATAAAATGTAAAATGTAAAAAAGAAATATAGTTTTAAAATCATCCATGGCTTTTTTTGGCATATTTAAAAGAATATTGTGCTTTGTTTAAGGAAGGACTCCTTTAAATTTTATTTTCTAATATAGTGTGTATGAAGAAGGCAGAATTCAAGAATTTTGTTCAAGAGGCAAAAATCAGTCCTTAGAAGTTAAATTTCAACCTATCAGATAACTTTCAAAGATGGGTTGGATTGACTGGATAAAGGAAGAAAAATAATTAAAGATTTTAGGATTTAAAATTTCTTTTAAAATATTCCCCATGCTGGTTCTGACTTTGAAACTGAAAGCTTCCAGCTTTCAGCCAGTAAGATTTGCCCTTTTCCCCCATTCATCAGTCCTCTTGTTTTTTCCTCCTAACTCCAACTGAGCACCTACCTTTAGAAAACCCACTAACATACTACTTCTTCTGGTTTCCACTGCATGGAACAAACTCCGTATTATTTGGGCTGTGGGGAAATAAAAGTTTGAGCACTAATGTAATATCCTGGGGATATGGGTATTCTTTCATCTTATTGTGGTAAAGGTTAGCTGGTCATTTCTAGCACTCATTGTGACATTTGCTGCTGGAATTATCTTTATGTTAGGATCTGTTCTTTTCAAAGGAGATCAAAACTATAGACAACCTAACCTGGACAACTTATTCTCCTGTTCAGCAACATGATTAAGAAAATAAAGTTTTACTCTATTTTTACTCAAATATACACATAATATCAGCAGGTTTATTTGTGGCCTCCATGTTAAATGCACATGTATTCAAGTTAGCAATAAATCTCAGCAATCAACTTTTCTGGCATGATGGAGAAAAAATGCAGTTTAAAAAAACTTTTAAAAAACTGGATATTCCCTCAAATTAAGGGCTTTTGTAAGCCTTTCGGTTGATGATGATGTGTGAGAATGCTGTTTTTTATTTGTTTCCTTGGAGTGACTTTTTTTTCTATGAATTACTGCTTTCTTACTTTTTAATCTTGTGAAGCTGCTTAGAGTCATTTAGGAGTTGATTAGCTTAAAAATTGGATGGATAGATGGATGAGGGAGGGAGGGAGGGAGGGAGGGAGGGAGGGAGGAAGGAAGGAAGGAATATAGATTGCCAGAAAACCATATCTTAATCTATCTGCATCTATATTTCTCTATTAATTCAAGTTTTTTAAAAAATCAATTATCTTTTTTAAATCCTCTCTTTACAACTTTCTCATGTATTTTTCAGTGTAACCTTTCCTGTAATAACTCTGAATGCAAAATCCTCAAAATAAAAAGGGCATACTTTTACAAATAAATTACAAAATAGTTAACAACCTCTAATTCAAATTTTCTTTGACATATAGTTTTATTTAACCTTAACAAAATCAGAACAGATTTTTTTAAAAAAAACCCAGAAACTCATATCAAACACTTACAACAGAACATAAATGTGACACATATCTTCTAAATTTTAATCTAAGGTAACAAACCTCTGATCTTTAGTGCCTTATGTAACTAATCCAGAAAATATTTCAGTATTTTTCAATTATTCAATTTCAGGATTACACCAATGGAAACAAGGCAGACGAGACCAAAAGTGGATCTCTTTGGGAGCAATTATAATCTGCTAATGAGGATAAGAGAGGTTAAGCAGATACCTGCTTTTTACCTTTTTAGCCTTTCAAGTAATTCAGCAAACAACCCTCAAGGGCTGTTTATGAAGACTCAGAAGGTTAATAGAGATAAAAATAGTTAGTAAGAAGCTTGACCATTCTTTTGCTTTTTAGCTTAAAAGGAACTGTTCATAATTCAGTCATCTCAGATAAATTGTACATCTTGTTATTGTCCAGGTCTGCCACTACCTTCTTCCATATTTTTTTGATTGTTTCTTTTCTTATGGACTTTGTCTTTTCTGGGTCTCCTATTCAAATAGGAATCAAGACTACCCATTCTTAGCCGCGACCAGTTAAGCGTAGCCACACTGTCCCAAAACGCATTTCCTGACATTAGGGAAATGGTAGCACCAAGCAATCTCAGTGAAACTATTCATAATATTCAGGAATCAAACTAAGATTTGATTATTCCTTTCCCTTCTGTCTGTTAGTTTGTAGTACCCTCCCTTTCTTATGATTCAGAGAAGAACACTTTGTTTTCCTCCTTCTATATCTGTTTTACCATGAAAGATAATTCTATATTTGGCTAAGGCCTGAAAAAGAAAACAGTTTAAAAACTGCTGATTTGTATTTTCTAAAATCTTCTTCATTATTTATTCATTAGTATTTACAAAAAGAAAAGAAAAGCACACGGAAATGGATATGCTTGAATAAATTGCTGCCAAACTTGGGATGGGGGTGGGGAGGAACAGGGAGAAGTAATGAATGGAAAATAGAAATGAATATTCACAGATGGAATCCCATATGACAGCTGGGCTTCCCTGCAACTAGAGAAACCCAACTGTTTACCCCAGGAGATGATCACTAGAAAAACAACACACCGTTCCCACACTTGACAGACTTCCACAAGCTTTTAACAAAGGCAATTTGAAGAAAGGGAGGGAGAAAAGAAATGTATATTCAAACTCTTTAACTGCCAATACAATTTGCAATGGTTTTTTTCATGTATTAAGGATTCTAAACTACTGCAAATAATCAAAACTTTCAGCTGTCCCTATAATATAAATCAAAACAGGATGATATGGATGTAACTTTGTTATGTGGTACATATAAATGAAAAAATGCACAAGAGATATACTTGTAACTTTTGTTCTTGTTGTAAAGCAATTCATCTTTGTAGCAGAATTCAACTTAATTGTAATAATAGAGAAAGTTTTATCTCTTCTGCCTATTGATACCCTGTTTCCCTGAAAATGACCCAACCGGAAAATAAGCTCTAGCATGATTTTTCAGGATGCTTGTAATATAAGTCGTACTCCAAAAATAATCCCCAGTTAAGATCATCAGCCAGACTGACACATTCATTACTGTTTGCCCCCAAATAAGACCTAACTCGAAAATAAGTCTAATGCATCTTTTGGGGCAAAAAATAATATAAGACCTGGTCTTATTTTTGGTATATCAATTGCTATTTTTTTCCCTATGCAAAAATTATATAAGACTTTCTTCATATGAACATTTGGACAAATTCAGATTTAGTAAAATGAAGAGTCAAAATTTGTTAGTAAAAAATCAGGGATGTGTTATCTTTTCCAAATGAAAAGATCATTTCACTTTTTTGAGAAGGTGAAGGTACTACTAGGCAAGCAGCAAGGACTCACATTCAAATACTTCACATAACAGCACCCTCCACCTAGATGAAGAACCACTTATAAGTATTCTCTGAGTATGATTCCCAAGCAAGTTGTGAATCCAACTATATCACCCAATCAATCACCGATATGATAAGATCTGCTTTTGACACATCCATGTTAATCATTACATTAAGATCTTCTACCAATTCATCTTTACTTTCATTTATTCCTCGCCAATCCATCTTTAAAATTGCTTTGTTTCGTCCATCTTCAAAATAAGTTGTTCATATCACAATCCATGTTTAAAATAAATGCTCCCCACATCTATATCTGTTTCATTTTTATTGATCTGGCTGCAAAATAATCACTGAGTTCTCTGGCAGCAGAAGCCCCAAATCTGCTGATAGATGCTTGAATATTCAGGAAGAGATCAGGAAGAAGGCCATTAGAAATCAGGAAGAAAGGAAAGTGATTTTAGTTGCAACTGGATTAGCAGCAGAGGTTCAAATCAACAAAGGCAGGTAAATAGGGGCATGAAAAAAATGTTTTAAGCTCACACTCAGTTGTTTGGGACTCTTACTTAAACAACTGGAATATCTCCAGACAGCGGAACTTATAGATGTACTAACTATTGGAATCAACTCACAGTAGATTTCAGGAATGTTGCAAGTTACCGAAGGACAATTATTTTTCTATAAATTCTGGTGCATCAGGTTGCACTTTATGCATCTGAATGGTGTGCATTGTTACAGACGACATCAGAAAGTCACATTATGTTGCAGCCAGCTCATTTCTGAATAGTCCTCTATGCCAAAATTTTCTTACAAATGGAAAACTGACAAAGTTTATAATTCAACTACTAAAATCTTCATTTCTACTTTTCTCCATATATACAGTACATCAATGAAATAAAGCAGGCATAAACAGCCATTGAATACATCAATGATTAGAAATAATTATAACTCAAACAAATTCTCTATATTTTGCAAATCACTTCTTACATTGAAAAGACTTGGAACTGAAACACAGCCTGAAATGACATTCCAGTTGGCTATTTCATTTCTACCACATTGTGTTGCATGTGTGGACCAAGCCTGAAGTATTTCTTATAATACCTGACTGTATAATTTAGATGACTGAACTGCTCCTAAATGAAGAACTTTACGACTATCTATATGGTTAATATGATAGCTTTGCTTGGTTCATATTTGTTTTGTCCACATGAATTCTTATGAACAAAACAGCATGAATAGAAAATAAATCAGGTGTAAGACCACTCTAGATGCCTACTGAGTTTAGAAATAATTATTTTTTCTAGATCGAATATAGTTACTATCAGCTATTTGTCATGTAATTCGCAACAGATTTTGAGACCTTTCTTCTCCCCTCCAAAAATAACATGGAATCTAGTCAATCTTAATATCTCACACACAAAATAATATCTGAATTCATAAACTGATTATTTTCAAGAAAGAATAAATAAGAGTTGTTGGAATAGGAGAAAGTATACTTGTGATTGAATTGAATTAAAAAAAAACTTTGTGGTTTTATTCATTTTACTTAGATCAGCATTACAGCTTAATATGAAAGGTCCCTTTAGATAACTTCAAACAAGGTGATGTGTCCACTGTCACTTTGGCATCACTTTTTCAAAAAGAAAACTAGCCAGAAAGATAATTTCAATCACAGAAAATATATATTCTATGGAATGACACATTTTGTAAGAGAATATACTAAGTAAGCATAGTGTTTTAACAGAGAAAAGACTTTAAACTACTGAGATTGTAATTACTATGATCACGTAGAAAAAAAATCAAATGTACTCTGACACACAAATGTATCCGCTGTTGTAATTTAACTATTCTTTCAACAGACTTCAGTAATTATTATCCTCTGAAGCAAAATCAATGATTTATAACTGAAATAAATGTAAACTCATCCCTGCTTTGTTCCACATCAGTCTTCCACCTGTTTCTAATATTAATTCACCTATGCAATGAGACTCATTTCTTCACATGCATAGTCCTGTAGACACTCCCTTCTTCAGAATCCACCAGAAAGCTGAAACAATACATCTTAAAAAAAAGAAGAAATGGTGTCCTGGACTCTGGGGTAGACAGCAAAGGCAGAGGTGTCAAAACTGAGGTGTTGTACAACCCACAGAAAAGAGAGTTGAGGTTTTCATCAAGCAGTCTCAACTCCCATCTTTGACTTTTGGATGCTACTCACTACAGATGCCTTGTTTTCATGTTCCTTCATCTTCTTTCATAATCTATTCTCCACCCTACCCAGTCAGAGTCTAAGAAAGGGATCCCCAGGGATTCCCAACCTTTTGAGTACCAGGGACTGGTTCTGTGGAGAAAGGTTTTTCTGCGGCCCCAGGGTGGTGGTTTTGTGTACTGCCTGCATCCCACAGATAGGGCTTGGCTTCTTTTCATGGACCAGTTTCTGACATGCTGCGGACCAGGGTTTGGGAACCCCTGGTTTAAGAAGCTTCTTTCTTGTGTGAACATGACTTTGGGTTCTTGAAGAGTCAGAGATATGCCCCAAGCAAGTGAACACATAAAAGCCTATTTTATTCAAGATGATTAACAAAATTGGAGCAATGTTCTCCAAGGTAGATCTTACCCACATAAAGATCTTCGAGGCAGAATAATATAATCTAGATCCCACTAGACTGTGGGAACAAAAATAACCCCACCCTATTAGTAGCATTCAGGCTTGCTATTGCTGGAAGACTAAATGAAATCTATTCAGGCTTTAAAGTTTCCACTCAAAATTCAGCTTTGGAGCTGCATTCTGTCAAAAGAAAGGGTATTCAAAAAGCATAACAAAAATCAGGACGTCATGTCAGAGTTTTCATGGAATTTTTCTTGCTTCAGTAGCATTATAGAAATGTATCTTATTCTGTTTTTACTCAGAAAGCTTTATCGAGCAATCAAGGCAGATATATAATAAGCTAAGCTACTCTGTAAATCTAAACATTTCCCCCAAATAGAAAAGATACAGCTTGAGCTCACTGATTGTTACCATGGCAACTATCTAAAATGAAAATCTGCTTAACCCTTTCTCTCTTGTAACCACCCATGTACCAATGTTAGCTGACGTTCATGCACTTATCTTCACCTTTTCCCCTCTCTCTAGAAATTCATAATTTGGTTGCTTCTCAATAGTTATGCTTCAGTTATCCAATCTCGGCCTCAGAGAACTGTGATGGGTGGAGAGTTTCAAAATGGGGTGCTTATTGGTGCTTTACTGGAACTGTAAGGTAGGAAGTAAATTCTTAAAATGCCAAAACAAACCTTAGTTTACTGCTTGAAAGACGACAGCTGCTACTAAGCCCTGACCGAGGAATAACTTTAAACACAGTCATACTTGCACTTCATTCTTCAAAAGGGCAGAATGTTTCCTTCAAATACTGGACATAAATGTTCCTTCTTTATTCCGCATTTTAACTGAACTTGCTTTTTATTGTTTTGGTTATCATGTTATTTATGGAATTTTTTTTCTATATTTAAACTGGTCCGAGTGGTATATAAAATAAGCAAAAACAGCATCCGCTATCTATCAATCGCTGTATTTCACAATGATTTGGCCTGCTGGCTGCGGAATTCTGGGAGTAATGTCCACAAAACTTAGAAGTTCCTGAGGCTGAGAAACAATAATCTGTCCACCAACATGCCCAAATTGAACAATCCCAAACCTTCCCAAATCTTGAAGTTTTTACATCCCTACAAAAACTGATTGGTGAGTAGTACTTATGTATGAGGAGAAGACCCACTACTGAGAAGATCAATGAGAAGATCCTCTGCACATGGAACTCCTTGGGAATGAGATTCTTAGCAGGCTTTCCCCCCTTAATTGTTTTACACTTGTCTGTCAAGTACATCTATTACACAGACCTTGTCTAACAAGAAAGTATTCCATACCATTGTAAACATTTAGTTAGAAATATCACGAATATCAGTATATCCGATTTCAAATGATCAATTTCCTTCCTCACTTTTAGTAAGGTAGAACATTAAACCTAGTGCCATTTATAAACATCAACAATTGTACTCTTATTCAGTTTGAGAAATTATTTTTCTTCTTCTGTAATTTTTGTCTTTATTTTCCATTCTGTTATATCAAAACAAAAAACTAAAAAAACTAACTCCTTTTTTATTCTATTCAATCATGTCCAATTCTTGAAGACTGTCTGGTAAAGTCCCTACAGTTTTCTTGGCAAGGTTTTTCCAAGTTTTTTAACCACCTTCCTGGGCAATATCCTGAGGCTGGCATAAAACGAAAACCCAATCCTGGACCATCTTAGGAGGATTAAAATTCCTTATATCTACAGCTATTATTATCCCACACAAATTTATGTTACAAATTGATTGCTTAAGCACTCTCACCACTGGGAAACTACAACCTTGCTCTCTATATTATGGGCATTCACCTATCACAGCACCACCGTTTTAATCCCTCAATCTTTTCCTACCTTGTCTTCTGCTTGGTGTGCAGAAACAAGGAACAGAAATAACTCATCTGCTTTTAGCTGCTGCAGGTCTTACTTGCACCCGTCCTAGTCCACATCTTTGCTTTAAATCATGCACCTTACTTGGTCATGAATTTAGATATTGTGATGACCCAGATAAGACTTGAAAGCCACACATGAAGGTCACACAGCCAGCTGAGAGTTCAAACTCCCCTTAATGCTCCAAATTTCCCCCAAATGCTCCCATGTTCTTGATAAGTCCCAGAGCAAAGTTTGCACGCTTTATCTGGAACTATATTGACTGGACTAAAGTTCAGTTCAGGATCATAATTATGATACACTGAAGAATAGCCTAGAAGTTGAGCTTCAAGGCCATTGTTGGGTTTCATGGCCATTGTTGTGTTTACAGTCTAGGTTTCCGGATGTTTTGCCAGCAAGCGTGGTTTATCTTTATAGGCAAGGTGGTCTGTGTAGAAATTCATTGCTAATTAGGTTCATTTTAATATTAGTGGCATTTATATTCTACATGGTATGTGGATGTATTTATAATGGAGGAAATATATTTTCCCATATGGTAAAAGAAATCTTAGTTCTTGACAGTGGATATTTCACTGACTCTACATCTCCAATATTATGTACACACATACATTCCAAACACTATACCGAGGACTGTTTTCAAGAAGCAAACATGCTATTTTTCATATTAGTATATTTCATGTTTAATAATATTATGATCACTCAATCAGACAGCCTTAGAGGGTCCCCAAATACCATGGTTACTTATCAGTTTTGGCAGATTTCCCAGGAGTAACTTCAAAATAGTCTTATTGCTGGCCAACACATTAAGCACGTACACAATTCTCTACTGCTCAATATTTTCAGACCAAGTGAATCAAAAAGAAAATTGGGACACAAAATTTTCATTCTGTTTTTCAAACAAGACACCCAAGTCCTTCAATAAACTCACCCTGCTATTTTGGAGTTTCCGATTCTCTCAGAAGTACTGTAGTGGAGTGGAGTGAGAAAATATGCACAGAGGGATGCAAATGTGCACAGATGTGTACTTATGCATGGATCTTAGAATGGTAATTTGTGCTGATGCTCACTTACTTCCAATGTCTACAGTGATTTACCTGTACAGATGTGGCAAATGCTCTATAGAGACTGCTGGATACAATCTCTGACTTCTTAGCTAGCAAAGCTATTTAGCCCCACCTCTTAGAATGGCAGTGGGGAAATATATTTTTTTTGTTTTAGTATTTTGATGTGTGTTGTCCCAGTGCTTGCCCATAGGAATATCCATACAATTTCCCTAATTCTGTCTGACGAGACTACTAATTATTATCCAATATAAGGGTTTGTGTGCCTCTTCCTGAATTTCAATGTTCCTCTATAGCTGAGAGGTCAAATTGATTTAAATTTCTATAATATCCTCCTAAATTTGCTGTGGGTAAGCAAATTAGGACATGTTGATGGTCAGTGGGGAGGCAGATAAAATGTCATGCTCAGTGCTGCCAATCCCATAGTCCCAGCTGGTTTGATTGGTAGCCTGTGGGACCACCTCTCTTCATGTGGGTCCTAGACCTTACTCTTTCTTTCACAAGCCCTTGTTTCTGCAAGCCCCTCCCCTTAATTTTTTTAAAGAGGTTGAGTGACTAGTTAGTTTATCTAGAACAGGGCTGTCAAACTCACAGCCCAAGGGCCAGATGTGTCATTTGGACTGCCAAATTGCAGGTAGTCGATAAGTCAGCAGAAGGGGCCTGCAGTACAGCACTCTAACTGAATGAACTACCAAGGCTTCAAAAAGTCCTGAAACATGACGACACTGTGACAACACAAATTTGACACCCTTGAAGGATAGAGCTTTGAAATTGACCAGCTTGTGACTGGCTTATGTATATAATTGAAAGACCAAGCTCTATACCTGCCTGAAAGAAATAGCCTTCTTGATGGTTACTGCTCCCAGGGAATCACTGGCTCACTTCCTCTCTTCACATTTTATATTTAGGGTAGTTTACAGCAGCACCACATCAATCCTCACAGCTGAACCTCTTTCTTGAACTCCAGTTCTCTATTGAGCACATGGATCTCTCCTACACAAAACTGACTACTGCCAGATAGCAGCTGAGGTACACAAACACACCTACACAAACCTTTCTTTATGCCATCTATTGGTTGAGAGATAAAAAATAGAGGACCTTCTGACCTGGAGAGTAGAATGACATGAAATTGACTATTCCATTCTTGATTTAATGCATGTAGTTGAAAATGCAATTGAAAGAAATAGAAAAGCTACACTTAGCTCTTCTGCTTCTGTAGGTTCAAGCAACACTTTGCAGCAGTTGCTGCTTTTAGGAAAGTCCTGGTTCCTTGCTTCCTCTTCTCATATTACCTTACAGCTTGCACACTTTTCCTTATTCCTACACCTGGTCTCAAACTCCAGCTCTTTAGCATCACTTTTCTATTAGCTTTATTTTATTATTTATTTATTTGTTTGTTTGTCAAGCAATTATAACAGGTATAAGTATAAACATACTTATGAATACATGGATACATGTAAGAAAAATAAAAAGAAACAATAGGACAGGGATCATAGGCATGTTGGTGTGCTTATGTATGCCCCTTACAGACCTCTTAAGAAAGGGGTGAGGTCAATAGTAGACAGTCTAAGGTTAAAGTTTTTGGGGTTTGGGGAAGAAACCACAGTCAGGTAGAGTATTCCAGACATTGACCACTCTGTTGCTGAAGTCGTATTTCTTGCAATCAAGTTTGGTATGATTAACCTTGAGTTGGCATCTATTATGTGTTCTTGTATTGTTATGGTTGAAGCTGAAGTAGTTGCCTCTTAGAGGTGCAATTCCACATGACTGCTAGAAGACAGCCAAGATAGACAAAATGTCTTTACACTTTGTTGCTTCCTAGTTAATCTTAGGTTTCCGGAATTAAAAATAAAAAATTTAATCAGCATTCATGGAGTAACTATACATAAGGGAAGCTTTTCATATGCTGGGTAATGTTTGGGAGAGCCTGGAATTTCATCTGAGGAAACTACAAATAATGGCCTTTAGAATGTTTTATAAAACAGCAGTACAGCAAGGACCCATTCCAAGTGCTTGACAAGGAGAAGCTGTGGGGGAAGATTTAGGGAGCCATGATTTCCTGCCAGCAACATGATGGGAGGAATGCATAGCAAAGCATTGTACAAGTAGTTCTTGACTTACTTATTTGTTAGTTTAAAGTTACAATGGCCATGTAACAAGTGATTTATGATCTGTCCTCAAAGTTATAATCACCATCCTTCAGATGAACACAATTTGGGCCCTTGGCAATTGACTCACATTTACAACTGGTTGCAGCATCTTGGAGTCAAGTAATGACCTACATTTTGTCATTTAGATTGTATTCCTTAAAGCAGGGGTGTCAAACTGGCAGCCCATGGGCTGGTTGCATCACATTCAGGTCATGCCCACCCTGGCTCCGCAAAGGCAAAGAACATCATGATACATGACATAATAGACTTTGACACCTGTGCCTTAAAGTAATCTATTAGTCCCTTTAGCACAAGGGTGTCCACCTCACGGCCCACAGGCCAGATGCGTCACGGGCTAGCTTCATCCCCACTTGGTTTAGCAAAGAGGGGAAAAGTCCTGATGTGTCACGTGACACCGCTATGACAATGTGAGTTTGACACCCCTGCTTTAGCATTATCCCTGGATATAGTGCTTTGAACTGGTATTCCAGAATACCTTCTTTCAATAACTTCTACTGGTTTATGATGGGAATTATTACCAGTGTCTCTTGTTCTGGTCAAAAGCTTGGAAATAAATTTCCAGTGCCCTAAACTTAGAGGAGAAAATAATCCCTGAGACAAATTGTTATTTATCAGTGATTCTTACTTTTATTTACTCTCTTGTCTTCTTGCTCTCAGAAGACATTCCTGTCAATTCTTTTACATATAAAGTTCTTCACATTACTTTTGAGAAAGTAGAATCATGAGCATAATTAATGCCTTGTATGAATAAAACATGATATATAAGACTGTCTTCAATAGATCTTAACACAAGAAGTAGATATTCCTGAATTTTTTATAGCATGCCTCCAAAAAAGGCATAAAATTTGAAAGCTTTCTTTTTATATGCATTGTTCATTCCTGGATAGACTCTTTCAATTGGGCAGAAACTCACATAGCACTTTCTTCCATAGGATGCTAGTTATCATGATTATTTATTACCACTTGCAGTCTCATCCCTGGTTTAGCTTTAGGGATGTGCATCTTTCAAGTTCTCGGGACCTTATGTGATCACAGCACCTCTTTACCTTTCAATAAGGCATTCTGAGTTTTTTTCAAGCTGCTTAGCAGTATGAACAGAACACTGTTTTAAAATTCCTTTGACTAAAAACAAACAAATCTTCATACATTCTTATCCGAATGTAGTCATAGGGCACAATATTATAAAAATGTAGGAAGATAATAAGTTACATAAAAAAAGAATAAAAAGAATAAAAAATTACATGTATGTAAATTTAAGTATTGGAGTTTTCTGTTTCATATGAATACAGGATTATTTAGTTCTCTTAAATTTAATCAAGCAATCTCTGCCCTACTTTTCTGCATGTGCAAAAAAGATATCTCAAGCCAGAACTTATGAATAAACACACAGGAGCAATCTTGGAGCTTGTGAATGAGATAAACAGGGGCAACACACTGGTTTAACATTGCCATTCTGTAATGTACAGATGTCCACATTCCCTATAACAGGGGCATGAAACTCAATTTTACTGAAGGATGCTTCAGGGTTATGTTTGATCTTGGGGGCTGAGGTGGGCATGGCCAGAGTGGGTGTGGCCAGCTCAACATCACTCGTGTTGGGAGCGCCTGTGGTGACCTGAGTGCTCTGTCAGCGAAAATGGGCCCCTGAGCTCTATTTTCGGCTGTGACAGCCTTCTGCAACCTTCTGACAGCAAAAAAAGAGCTCGGCAGGGCCAGTTTCCACTGCAGCCCCGCAGGCCACAACTAAGATCCAGCTTGTGGGCCTTCGGTTTGACATCCCTGGTCTATAATAATTAATGGTTGTAACTTGTTGCAAGAAAGGATAAAATGCTGCCTTTGAGAATGCTATTTCTGTGCAAATATTGAGTAAAGACGGTCTGCAACGGAGTGTGTCAGTTGTGGATGGAGAGCCCTTTTTCACCAAATACGCATGCATTATATGAATAAGAATAAAGTTTTTGTTAGAGAGCAAAAGACAGAAAGGGAGGACAACTATTTCCTTCCTAAACACTTCTTAGCTTTACCAATAACCTGCAGTTGTGGGCCTCATAGCAGCAGACCTATTTCCAGGTGGAGCCTGGAAATAAACCTTGGAATCCCTTCTTGCTTAAGGTATCTTAAATAAAAAAAAAATAATCCCAGTCTCTACAGCAAATAATTGGCTTGGAGGACTGCTCACATTTTATAGCAATGGATGTACAAATTTATATTTAAGGACCATCTGATTTCAAACTGCACGCTAAAAAATCAACAGGAATGTACAATCCTAAATACTTAAGCAAAAACTCAGTAAAAGATACAGCGGGCAAACATTGTAGTCAGCTCAGCAGTGATTACCAACTCATGCTCCAAATTCACTATAAAATGAAAATCAATATTTCCACAAGTTCCTGCAACATAAAAGATAACCTTCATTGATTTTTCTAGACTTAGGCCGCTCTGATAAAATCTAATATAAATTTTCAACCACAAGGATTTGGATCAGAGCAGAGGTGATAAGTCCTACGCATCTCTTAAGAGGTGGAGAATTTTTTTTTTAAAGTGCACGTTCATACTATTTATAATTTGCCCTGTGCTAGTGAAAGCTTTTCCACCAGTGCTATCAGAAATCTCTTCTAATTTTTATTACTGTGAGGCTAAAGCCTGTTCCAGATAATTTGGAAATTTCAGGGGAATTGTGATAGGGCTGATGGTGCAGCCCAGGCTGACTTGAGAAAAGAGCTAACCCGTAATAGCCTCCATGGCTGTGCTGATTAAATGTTGCCGTAGATGAAAGGGCTGCCATTGCTGCAATAAATTAACCAATCACACAAATCCCAAGTCAGTGCTAATCCTTCCTTGATACTCTGATCCTCTGATCAGCTCAAGGAGGTAAAGAAACTGGCTTGTGACGCTTGGAGTTCTAACCCCTGGATTTCATGTACACAACGAACTAACGATATCCTGCTGACCAGTTCAATGAGATGAACTCTCTCAGAACCCTTTGGGAACTCTGCGGCCTCCTCTTTAAAAAAAAAAAAGAATTGACACGTACAGGGCAGTATTTTTCTGAGAAACCACAGGAAAACTGTGAAACATCTGTGAATTAGCATAAGCAGCAGCAAATACCCTAATATTGCAGATATTTACATCTTAGCAAAGTAGGTGCTGAACCAAGAAAGAAACTGAGATATTAAAGGGCAGCTAATTTGCTCCTACGGAATTCTGCAACATTCATTCTGAAAGATACACTTTTTCCTTTGCCTTAAGTATTGGAAAATATATCTATAAAGACGGAATGTGCACATTGGCACACATGTATGCTATACTGAGTGCGATTATAATTGAAGATAGACAACTTATTTGATCAATCAACAGAAAGTCTGACCACTGTTTTCTCCCTTTGAATGATGGGTTTCCAATACACACAGCATATTTTATGATAAATTCAGAAACTTTTTTGTGTGTTTTTGATGTTAGAAAACAAGGGCTCTTGAGTTTTCTTCTGTAAGTGCTTCATTTAAACAATTTTTGATGTTTTTCATGATGCCTCTTTGTCAGTTCTGCAAAATTAAAACCTATTTATTTTCTTCTTTTGTTTCCCAATGTATCCCCACATTTAATTTTATAATATTTCCAGAATCAAACCAGCTGCTTTTCTTTCTAAATTTCAGAGTGTAATTCCTAGGTAATATAGGTAACATCATATAATATATTGAAATGTGGTGCATAGTATCTAAATGAACATCCATCATGTTTCACATCTGTGTTGCCATGCCGGAATCTTGCCATATGATGTTTGACAATGTAGCATGCTAGAGGAGCAAGCAAAACTTTACACTTTGGAAAAAGAAAACATAAAGTTGTTGTTGATGAAATCAGCCAACAACCTAGTTTTGTAAACTCAATCCTAACACCAAACCTGCTCAATGTTGCACTGGATTCTAAAAAATTTAGTTAAACATCATTATAATCAGACTGTCAGCCAGCCACTACATGTGTAACAAAGAAGCAATATTGCATTATATGTGTTTAAAGAAAAGTTTTTGGCTATGAATGTTGTATGTTTCTATCACTGTTGGCTATCAGGTATCTGCTTCTTTCTTTCTGCTGGCAAGTTTTATTCACTATGAACTTTAGGACTTTTTTTTTGGCCTCTATCAAAATGCATGCATATACAAACATATGAATTTATTTATATTATTTGTATACATAAAAATATGCTTGTTTCGGCAGCACATATACTAAAATTGGAATGATACATAAAATATTCCTCCAAAGAGAATTAGAATCTAAACACAAACTGCAGTCAATGACAAATATTTATAAGATAAATAACCTTTGTCCATTCAGGAGTTATTGTTAATGTAACTGGTACTACCAATAATTTGTACCTTGATAATTTTGTTATAGTCACTGCTGCTAGTTCCGATTATTTATATTATTTCTTACTTATTACTGCTGGTTTCCAGCTTACTATTACTATTAATTGTTATTGTCCCAAAGATGCTTTTGAAAGGCAACTGGACTTTCTTTGGTTGTGTTTTTTCCTTGAAGACTTTCTTTTTTTCTTTGAGCTAAAGAAGTTTCTCAAATGAGAAGTGAAACGTCTTCAAGGAAAAATAAAGAAATGCTAGTTGTCTTTTGGAAAAGCACCTTTGGAACAGCCATGATCTGGGTGACTGAGAATCTCCACAGACATTCCTATTGTTTTTTCATTTCTCCATCCTTAGATGCTGGTCCTGAAGACTCACTATTCCCTTTTTGTTTGGGGAGCTGGAAAAGAGTATCTTATTATTGGATTTACAAAAAACATGAGAAAAACTTTGCAGGAATCAATTAGTAAGAATATAAACAAACCAGTATTTATTCTGCAAGACAATGTTTCAGACTTATACAATGATCTCAGGAAAAATCTCAAGAAAGTTTTACTGAGGATTGTAATGCCCAACCACGATCAGTATGATTTGGTTCAAAGTACTACTCATAAAGAGGAATTGGATCCATTATTTTGGAAGTAGGTTAGAAAAAATTATTCACATTTTGAATTAATAATAAACCAAATGCCATCTTAACACTAAACTGTTGGTAATTAATAAAGCTGGTTTCAACAAATTATAAGCAAGAGATATCTGGTTTATTTAGATTTGGAATACATTGGAATTGGATGGGATGGGATGGGTGGGATGGAATATTGCTTGTGAAGGCTTATTGCGTAGAAAAACAGCATATAATTAATAAATATAAATAATATTAAATTACTGAATTTATTAATGATGTAAGTCAGGCAATAATTCCAAACTTATCTTGGCCACATCCACATAAGAGGAAAAAGGAAGGGGAAAATAAAATTATTATAAATATTACTATAGTTTATCCCAATAATCTTCCTGTTCGTCACACTCAACACTGTGAATGTAGAGTTACTTAGAAATTAGATTAATATCTTTATAGAAAACTAAAAAATTAGCAAATCTGGAATACATTATGCAGTATCACTTTAAGATCTGTGCAAAACATTCATCAAGGAACTTTGCTCATGAATTAAATAGATTTCTGGATCAGCTTCTTAAAGTCATAAGCACTTGCAGCCAATCAGTAAAGTTTCTTAAAGGCCATATCAAGTTGTTCAGAAGCTGATCTTAAGAAGACTTTGGAAGAGCCTTGAAGCAACAGTGTATAGCCTTCTTGTATCTTTTGTTGTGGCTGATTTGTGGCTTTGAGCAGCAGATCCAATAGAATGAATTATTTGCACAGTCTTACCATACTTGTTCTTTCTTTTCTGGATACAAGACAAATAGCATATTTTTACAGAGGACACATTCTTGCTGAGAAAAGTCTTTTAAGTTCAAGAAACACTAATGCATCTTTTTTCCTTAAAGAAGAAATAATTTGTGGAATGTTATATGATGAATGTAATGCTATTACTGCTTTCCAAGTTTACTCTTACATGCTTCTTATCATTATTACTGTAGTCCAACTGGCTTTGTTGTCTTGATGTTACTGGCATAACTAGACAAGCAATAGTCAAAATGAGCTATCTTCCCTACTTGATGTCAGGCTTTGGACTATTATGAGATGGCCAGAAAATCAGACTAGAGTACAACAATAAGGGCCGCGATATAACTGTCTGGTTTGGTTCTGCATGACAGACACAGACTTCAGAGGATAATTAGGACTACAGAAAAAATAATTACTATCAACCTGCCTTCAATTGAGGACCTGTATACTGCATGAGTCAAAAAGAGGGCTGTGAAAATATTTACAGACCCTCATATCTCAGACATAAACTGTTTCAACTCCTTCCCTCAAAACTACACTATAAAGCACTGTACACCAGAACAACTCAACACAAGAACATTTTTTCCCGAATGCCATCACTCTGCTAAAACAAATAATTCCATCAACATTGTCCAACTATTTACAAAGTCTGCACTACTATTACTATTAATCTTCTCATCACTTCTTATCACCCATTTCCTCCCACTTGTGACTATATGACTGTGACTTTGTCGCTTATATCCTTTACGATATATTTTGACTGTTTCCTAGTATGATTTGATTGCTTATTGTACCCTATGACTATTATTAAGTGTTGTACCTTATGATTCTTGACTCTTGACAAATGTATCTTTTCTTTTATGTACACTGAGATCATTTGCACCAAGACATATTCCTTGTGTGTCCAATCACACTTGGCCAATAAAAGAATTCTAATTCTAATATAACCATAGTATCAAAGACATTGCTTGTCTGAGAAATTTATCACTTAAAGCATGGTGAAAGAATAGGTTGGGAAGTGTAGGAATGGAAACAACTCAGTTATACATTTTATGGCAATCTGAACTACCAAATTGCAACTTACATCTGAAAGTCTGGACATACTGGTTTACATCCAGCATGTTCTCTTTTTTGTTTTTGTGCATCTGCCATTCATAGCCTTAAAATCAAATATTGTCCAGCTTTGTGAGTATTTTGCTTTATTGTTTTTTGGGAGCAGTGGATATTTTCATAAGAATGATCATTTAAATCTTTCTGTTTGTGTCCTTCCAAATTCTCTGCTTCTTTCTTTCCCTCGACAATCAGTACGATTGACAATGTCTTATTTTCTGATTCTAGCAATCAGCTTCAATCTCCGGTTGTCTGTATATCACATGACTCAGGATGCATTTCTATAACAAAATTTCAAAAGCCTGTGATCCTTGATTCTATACTATTGCTAGGATATGTTCTCGAAAATAAAAATTTGGTGGAAAAATATTACGATGGTAAAAACCAGCTTTTCTGATCCTAGAAAAAATAATTATATATGTATGTATGTATGTATGTATGTGTATGTATGTATGTATGTATGTATATATTTGGCAGTTTACGTTACACCTTTTTATCAAAGATACCAAGAATAGTAAATAGTAATTATAGATATAGTAAATAGTAACTATATAGTAACTATGTAGTAAATAGTAGCTATTTATCCTTTCCTTCCATTTGTCCTCCTTTCAAATTCTCGGCGCCCTCCTTTGTGTGTTCAGATATGCAAGATTGTAACAAAAAAAAAAAAAANTAAAAAAAAAAAAAAAACCAGAGCAGAACTAAACTTCTGAAATTTGCCTTGCAAGAATGCTACATGAGTTGCAGATATTTTGGTGTCCCTTCAACATAAGATTATCAAAATCAGTGGTGGGATTCAAAAATATTTATTACTGGTTCTGTGGGCATGGCTGAGGGGACATGGCAGGGGAAGGATATTTTAAAATCTCTAGCCATAGGTGGTATTTACCGGTTCTCCGAACAACTCAAAATGTCCGCTACCTGTTCTCTAGAACTGGTCAGAACCTGCAGAACCACCTCTGATCAAAATGTTGTTAGCCCTAGAAGACATGATCAAACCAGTCATTTATTGTATATTATTATTACTGAGTTTTCTGACACAATTTAACCTCCTCACTTTTATTAAAAAAAAGAACCATCTCTATTACATAATTAACTCATGAATCATCATGATAATTTTAGCCATTGTCTATCCCCTGAAGGATGAAGGCCTTCGTTTGTAAGACTTGTCAAGTTAGCATTCTTTTAACTTCAGCACCACTGCATTATTGTGAAGGTCAATCTGATCATGATGTTATCCTTCCTCAGAAAGTGGGTTAATGAAGTAATCACATAACAGACCCAGAGATGCTCACAAGAAACATGGTCCATATGAAACTTTTAGAGTGAAATTAGCAGGACAGATGGATGCTTAAATATTTGAGAAATACTAACCTGCAAGAATAATGCATGATTTCTTATCGCAAATATTAAGCAAACAAATCATTATTAATATATTTATTTAGAATGCAATTGAATATGTATGAAATAAATAAATAAATATTTATACCTGAATCAAAATTTTGCATTGTATAATTGAAGTCAGCTATCCTTGCAAGATAGCATGTTGACATTTTATGTGAAAATGGGAGGTCAACCTGTTTTCCAAAGCATCTGAAGATGGGACAAGAAGCAGTGGATAGAAACTAATCAAGTAGAGAAGCAACCTCAGACTAAGGAGAAATTTCCTGACAGGTGGAACAATTACTCAGTGGAACAACTTCCCACCAGAAATTGTGGGTGTTCCATCACTGGTATAGGGCAGAGGTGTCAAATTCACGTCGTCACAGTGGTGTCATGTGACATATCGGGACTTTCCCCCCCTTCACTAAACTGGGCTTGGGCAGGGCCAGCATGAGACGTATCTAGCCCGAAGACTACAAGTTTGACACCCCTGGCATAGGGTCTCCTGCTTGAGCAGTGGTTTGGATTAGAAGACCTTCAAAATCCTTTTCAACTCTGTAATTCTGTTAAGCATTACATGATGAACATACTGGATAGGAATACTTTCAAATGGCAGCTACAACTTCTATAAAGAGTCTGAAATAAGCTCACAAACAAATTTTGCTTAACACATCACATTCATTGTTTGGAATTTCCTTGGGCATAATTATAGCAACAGCAACAGTACTTAGACTTATATACCGCTTTAAAGTGTTTTACAGCCCTCTCTAAGCGGTTTACAGAGTCAGCATATTGCCCCCAACAATTCGTGTCCTCATTTTACCCACCTCGGAAGGATGAAAGGCTGAGTCAACCTTGAGCCTGGTGGAATTTGAACTGCCAAATTGTAGGCAACTGGCTGCAGAAGTAGCTTGCAGTATTGCACTTTAACCACTACGCCACAAAGGTAATATAAGCCATACCTGTCATTTACAACTGCTTAATGAAGATTTACAAATTCAAAACAAAATATTTTGTGCAGTACCATGTAGAGGATTAAAAGTGGTCAACTTACCCACAAAGATTCACAAAGATATTTTCATGTCTCAGAAAGTAGTATTAAGAAGGAAAGAAAAAGCCTAAATGCCTTTGAGAAGACATGGTAAAACAGATTTGGGACATTAGTTTCAAGTATGTTACAAATCTTTATTAATAAATACATTAAATCCCATTTTATTCCATAACGTCTTGTTAACATTTTATGAAAATGCCAGATAAAGTAATATTTTTCTTTCCAGAATTATATTCCTATTTCATTATATGTTCTATACTCTGTCCCATAGGTCAATTGCATGATTTAAGCTTTCTGCCTCATTAAAATTTGAGTAGTTAAAACATGGAGACAGAAGTTGGATAATTCCCTTTTTCAAAGTTATAATTAATGATTCTACCTGATTACCATGTTTCTACAATCCATCTAAAAAAAATATTTCATGGAGATGGTCAAGGGGTCTAAATATCCAAAAAATAAAGACTCTTTATCTTTTTGTGCTTCAGTGGCTAAAAAATGCAGGACCGTCCCTACCTTCCAGTTGAGTATTTCTAGCTAGAAGCTGCTATCAGAAACCTAAATAACAAAAATATGCAAACTTGCACACTAATTCCCTTTGGAGATAGATCTTGGCTGCAGCCCTGTCATAAATCAGAGAATTTCGATATGAAATGAGGCAAGCAGCTCTAATCATTTCTGCATTTCAAATTGGATCACTGGCTCAATCACGGGGCTTTTTAAACTGCTTGCCTAAGAGCAAATGTGAGGCGGGAGATAATTCTGAAGAAATCTCTTCTTTTGTGGCCATAGAACTCTTTTAACTGTTTCAAGACTGAAGGCCACATTCCAGTGATAATAATATATATATCTGCTGGAAGAGATATGGATCCTTAAAGACATTTTCTTTCTCTTTCAACTCATAGAATTCCATCAATATCTGCACACATTATATTATATATGTGTGTCTGTGTGTATATATGTGTGTGTGTGTGCATGCAAAATTGTGTACATATGTATATTTATGTGCATCAAAGAGGGACAGAAAAGAAGGGAAAAACATTATGACATATAACCATCACATAATTTCCCCTATAATTTTCTCCTTCTTTCTGCTTTATTTGGTATTGCTTTCAAATGTACTCTTCCTGGACAGTTCACTTTTGTGTGGGTTTTGTATGGTAGGGAAATGTATTTAAAGGTGAGATTATAATGTGAACAAAACATTCCTGCAAGGTTTACTTGGGCTGTTTTCTAACAATCGAGTGAAATTATTTTTCATATGAATTTTGCTGCAGAAAAACAAAACAAAAAACATCTGGAATCAAACCCACAGGAAAAAGAAAACCCCAAAATTGAAAATGTTCTTTATCAAATGCACAGCAGGGTTCAAGTTCTTCCTTAAAAGCACTGATTTTCTATTGTCATATCTTATCTGAACCCCTGGATATGATTTATCTGGGGAAAAATTAGCCTGGATGTCAATTACACTGTAAACAACATCTATCTTGATCCTCATTTTTTTTAGCAGTGAACATCTTTTATTTCTACAGCCCCACTGCAATTTCAGTGTCTTCACTACAGTGCTTCGAAATTGAATTTAACTCTATTATCAGCAGCCTTTTGTAATCTCATGTAAGCCTAATAGTGATCAGATAGAATTTTAAAGCTAAGCTTCCTGCATTTTAAGGACTAATTTAATGTTTATCAAATTTTTGCTTTAGAGAGTTAAAAAAAAAATCCTTATCAGTTCTTTTTCGTCTCCTATTTTCACCACCCTAATGTCTACCGAATATTGTACTTCCTTCTGGGAACTTGCATTTTTCTCTGGTTTAGATAATTTATTTTTTTCATTACTTTCATTTACTTGTTTGGTTCATGTTTAGTGTACAACAGATGTGTGTGTGAGAGGAAGAAATGTAGATATATAATTTTAATTTTTACTTTTTACTAATTACAAGAACATGATAAATTAGAACACCATGTATTTCAGAAAACTTTTTTCTAATGTACATCATAAGCAGCTTTATTATACATTTTGAAAAAAAATAATCTACCATTCACTTTTTTTCAGGAAAAAATTATCCCAATACCAACTGTATGTGTGTGTGTGTATACACACACACACACACACATACACACACACACACACACACACATATATGCTGTTCAGCTTCCTTCTGGTACTATCCCACATCATTGTAGTTGTGCTTTTAATGTTGTAGCAACGTTTCAGCAAAATATCATCTGCCATCATCAGGCTTCTGTTTTGTGTTCATCTGTGAGTCAGACTTTCACAGCCGTTTCAGTTTTAAATTTGAGGCTAGCCTACTGTTGAGCCAGAATGGTTTTTTCTTCATCCTG
>BHFT01016035.1:0-29448 GCA_004320025.1 Laticauda laticaudata | reverse complement strand
GAGGGCACTGCCACCAGAGACCAACCCACCCCCACCCCCAGCTCCACCTCCACAGAAAGCAGGCAGAGAGCCAGACAGAGGTTAAAAGATATTGGACTAAAATACACACATGGTTGGAAAAAATGATTAAACAACATATAAATCTGAAACCTGAAATATTCCTATTAGGAATGGTACCAGAAGGTTATAGTAAAGAAAATATTTACTTAATTATACATGTTTTAACAGCAGCTAGGATTGTATTTGCCCAAAATTGGAAGAGTAATAAAATACCGATAAAGGGAAAAATAATTGAAAAAATATTTGAATGTCCAGAAAAGAATAGATTGACACTAGAAATTAAAGAAAAAGAAGAAACTGAATATTACATGGTATGAAATATGTTCCATCAATGGATATAGAACAACCTAAAAAAGATTTGATATATTTATAGAGCAATGAGAGAAACTTAAGCAAAGTTATAATGTGTGATATTATTATGTATATGGGAATATATATAGGAACATTGATGTATTGTTAGATTTGATAAGAATATGATTTATAATGTTATCATAAATTATATATAATAATATCATTCAAATAATTGAAATATGTATCCAAGTTGACGCACCATTGAAATGGAATGGTTTATTATATATAAAAAACAATAAAAATTTAATAATTTAAAAAAAACATTCTTCTCATAAGTCAAGGGTAAGTTACCTGGAGAAATGTCTGGAGGGGTGTCTCCAGTTGGGATAATGGTTGATTGGACCATGTGAAGGACTGGTGGGTGCAGGGATAATTTTCAATTGGGAAAGGAAAACCTGGAACTCTCAGATTCAGGTTTTCTCACATGTGCCAATGTGACTTCTTTAACAAACTTCTTACTTGGATGAACTTTGTTTCTGAGTGCTGAATGAAATGGGGAATTTCACTGGAACGCTAACAATTCCTTGTGCAGGCCTGGAATAGAAATAACCTCACTCCTGTAAATGCTTGCCATATTCATACAAAAGTTGGCACAGCCAAGTTGCTTTAAATATATGCACAGACAGAAAACAGGGAAAATGAAGAGTGGTGCAGGATGGCAAAGCATTCCTGAAGAATAATGTTAATTCATTTATACACATTTCACTCATTAACCATTCTGGCTCTGATCCCTGACCATTATTGTTGGCTGTTGTCCTCTATCACCAGCAATATGTGATAAACAGCAGTGGTGGGCATTGCTGTAGGTGACAGAAACAGTGCCATATGAACACCTGTTCATCTATTTTCCCATTTTTCCACTAGACAACTGGATACTGCCTTGCTTACAATTATCTGGTTTTCTTTAATTTGCCTCCTCTTCTAAGGAATAACTCTTCCTGACTCTGTTATTCTTTTCCATAATCACTGACTTCAGATCCCACTATATTTACATCAATAGCTCTACTAACCTGCACCTAGGATCAGGGAGTGGAACATCATTAAGTGGGAGAGAGATATGATATTCAGTTGTGAAATCTAGTCCTGCTGCAAACAGGGTATACTGTAGATCAGGAGGTCAGGTGAATGGAAAGGGAAAGAAATGGTTCAGGTTCACAGAATGCATTAGGTCGGATACTGTTTATTACCAAAACAACTGAGTCTGTTGCTGTTCTCCTGAATCCAGAGTTCAGTAGCACCTGGAAGGAAAGGACAATGGGATGTGAGTGACGTGAGTGGGGATCCTGATTATAGTTGCAGCAAGAAGGGTAGCAAAGGGAAGGTAGCTGAAGAGCATTCACAGTACTTGCTCTCACACCTGCTGTTCTGAATGCTCTCTTACCTGCTCATGTGATGGAAATGGCAAGTCACCACAGCTGCATGTCTGACCACTGGATGAAATAGAGCATGGTATCAAAAAGCTCACAGGAACAATGCTCTCTCACACACATATATATATATATACATGTTGCAGCTATCAGCCGTTTTGACTTATAAAAGGGGACAGGAATCAGCACAGGTTTGGTGGTTGTATTATGCTAGCAAGGCTGATGCCCACTTCCATCAACATGTTAGGGAATTGGGTGTCCAAACCCAAAAGAGGGGCAAGCAGCAACAGCATTAGCAGCACCTAAAAAGAATCAGCTGCATACTTAGGGTGTAGTTATAGTGGCCAACTTAAGTGTACAGAGTCTAAGAGCTGGGGCTCCTGTATCCATAGCCATACAGAGCAAGGACATGGATCCCAATTATCTTGCAACAAAAGAAACAGCAGTGAGCACCCAACAGCAGCAGCTCCTAGGAAGCAGCAGCAGTAGCACATGAGCAGACAAAGGTGGGAGGCAAGATCATTCCCTCCCCCAAGACCACAACATTTAAAACCAATGTCTCTAAATACATAGAGAGCCTTGGTGACACAGTGATTAGAATGCAGTACTGCAGGGTTTCTCTCCCAAGTGCCGGCAGTTTGATCCTGACTTGCTCAAGTTGACTCAGCCTTCCATCCTTCTGAAGTCAATAAAACAAGGACCCAGATTGTTGGGGAAAATATGCTGTCTTTGAAAGCCACTTAGAGAAAGCTGTAAAGCACTATGAAGTGGTATATTCATAGCTATTTCTTTCTACTCCATAAGCTGTGATAAGAGTAGTTTTATTTCAATCCTCAATGTTAAGCAATGTCATCTGATGGGACTTTCCTTAAGTTTTGGGAAATACTGGCATTGTGCCCATTTGGTATGTAGTTTGCCTTGGTCATATGATGTTATTCTCCCTGCTATGTTAGCTCCATGTAATATTTCATCATTTTTTAAATATTGTATTGGTTTCAACTGTTTGCTACCCAGAGTCTGTGCTGAATGACAGCTTTTATAAATCTTTATTTCATTATGTGCCATGAAGTAAGTGTAAACTCTTAGCAACTACACAGATTTTCTCCATGCTCATCTGTCTTTACTTGAGTCCTTCAGGTCAAATGGTACCCTCATCCCAATTGTAACTGAGTCCACTTTGCTGCTGTTCATTCTTTTCTTTTCTTTTTTCTTTCTTTTCTTCCACCTTTCTCAGTATTACAGCCTTCTCTGGAGATCTGGGGTTTTGTATGTGTCCAGAGTAGATAATTTTATAGGAAACTGCATAAAAAGAAATGTTAGAATAACTTCTATTCCTGTGATGGTTGGAATGATGGGGTTATCAATCTTAAGGGCACCAAAATGAAAAAAAAAAACAAATTTCAATACTGTCAGACCAATAGGAAGCAAAACAAGTAAATATAGAAAAACATACAGATACTAAACTGATAAAGACTGTCTTGGCAGCTATCTTGCAACTGCAAATGAAGAGTGCAGTACAAAGAGCAAAACAAAACAAAAACCTAGCCAGCCTAGGTGCCACATTCTCTATTTTACTTTTATCTTATCTCCCCTAGGAAAGTCATGTAACAAAAGCAGGCAAATGGCTTTCTTCCTTCAGTCCCAGACCTTGGCCAGCCACTTCCATTCCACAGTACTTGACCTCCCTGGATTCCAGGTGTCTATTCAAATGGAAAACAGCTATCTGAGCAAAGGAGCCTGAGACTCAAGTATTTGTTAACTACTCATGAATGTTTCTCTCCAGCCCAAGCTGTGATAAATTACTCCATGAGGCAGAGGCATATAAGAGACTGGACAAAGCTGAAAATCTCTAATGCATGTTTGTGACACATATCTGGAGACTGAAAAGGAATAAAAACAGCCAGGTTCTTGAAAAAGTCAAATCATCAACTAAAATTCAAAGTTGACTTGGAATCACTCAAAAGTACAAAGTCTGTATGCTTATTCTACTCCAGTTATTTATAGGATCCAGCTTGGTAATTGTTTTAAATAAGTACCACTGACTTCAAAGGCATGCATCAACAGATGTGCCACAAACTGGGGCTTTTTCAAATCCTTATAAAATATGAAATTACACTGATTGAGATAAAATCAAAATATGTTAGATATGATTTTGTAATTTTCCAGTATTCAACAGATTATTTAAAACCAGATAATCTCAAATCTCTCACTGACCGCAACTTCAGCTTCTGATGCTTATTATTTCCATTTTATATTTTGCTTTTAATAAAACATAAATTCTCGGTTGGATTAGAATGCAAAATTACCCACTAGTAGAAAAAAAACAACAACCTGTACTCTAAAGCAGGAAGATGAACCAAATCTCAGCTTATTCCTATTCCTAGCTAACTGTTTCATACTGGAGAGAACCCATCATATTGGTGATGCCACTCCAAAAAAAGCTGCATTTTGTGTACTATCCAATGTAACATATATGATAATGGAATGAGGTGGTCATGTCATATTTAACAGTAGAGATTATTTCTGGCTCTAACAGTACTTGTTCTGAAATTGTTATCTTGGTGATTGATGGCATTTTTGTTGGGAAGTTGTTTTGGTTTGTGCAGTTTAATAATCAGAACAGTATGAAGTAAAGACACAAATTTAGTACATGGAACAGGACACACAGACATTATGCATCTCCGTCTAAAAATAGCATGGGTGAACTGATCCAAGAATCCTTCTAACTTCCCTCCCCAAATCTTTTCCACAGCAAATAATCTGACAAGGGGAGCTCAAAGAGTCAGCGAATGCCCTATCCTTTGTTTACTTTGCTCTTCTGCCATAAGCACCTACTCTTTTTACTGAAGTTGAACTGAGGTAGTGTCCATGGTACTAACAAACCTCTCAATGGTCCAAACCTCTCAATGGTCACATCATTTTATTTATTTTATTTTATTTATTTGATTTGTCAATCACTTACAAAATAATAGTATCAATATGTTTAAGTATAAACATGAGTAAGAATACAGAAAATAGGTATGATTAAATGGGAACAGGGATGGGAGGCACAATGGTGCACTTATGCATGCCCCTTGACAGACCTCTATGAATGGGATGAGGTCAATAGTGGATAGTTTGAGGTTAAAGGAGTTTGAGGTTAAAAATATTTGAGGATGACTCTGTAACTACAGAGTCAGGGAGTGCATTCCAGGCATTGACCACTCTGTTGCTGAATTTGTACTTTCTGCAATCAAGTTTGAAGCGGTTTACCTTGAGTTTGTATCTGTTGTGTGCTCTTGTATTGTTGCGGTTGAAGCTGAAGTAGTCATTGACTGGTAGGACATTGTAGCAGATGAATTTTGGTACTACGCTTAAGTCCAACCATAGCAGTGTAGTTCAAAGATTGTCCAAGCCCAAAATTTCAAACTGGTGTATAGGGTATTCTGTTGCAAGAGAGTGTAGTACTCTTCTCATGAAATTCTTCTGGACTCGCTCAATTGTATTAAGTGTCTGATATACAGTGCAGATTCCAGACAGATGAGCTGTATTCGAGTATTGGGTCTAGCCAAAGGTTTTGTATGCCCTAGTTAGCAATTCAATATTTCAGAGAAGTTTCGTAAGATTAGATTAACAACTCTTAATGCCTTTTTGGTGTTCAAAGGCTGTCAAAATGCCTTTCTTTCGAGGACCTAATGTTTCCCGCTGGGAAGCTCCGGTCTCAAGGATAGGACAACTGCTTGAAAGCTGGATCTTTTTATTTTCAGGAAGGTGCGAGAGATAGCCGAGAGGACGCTGCATTGGGCTAACGAGCTCACATGGTAAGTCCCTGGTTTTTTTATACCTTTTTTCTCCTTTGTGTGTGTGAAGTTCATTATTTGTGTTTAATGTTTAAAATCCTGTCAGAGGTTTATCTTTATTTCCGCCGGAGGGCAACTTCGTGAGGTGCGGAAGACAAACTCTGTGGGGTGGTTGATTGTATTATTGGTTCTTCCTAATCTCTTTTAGCTTATTATAATGGTTTTTTCTATTTGTTTTGTTGGCAATCTCCTGTCTGTCTCCTTTGTAATATATTTTGTGTCTTTTGTCTGTTTGTTTTGCTGATTTGGCATGTCTTGTGTTTGTAAGGGTTTCTTTTCTTGTTCCCTAGTTTTCTTAATTATTTGGGCTTTTGTCTAAGGGGCTCTTTAATACCTGTTTATTTGATTCCTTTTCCTATTGCAAGTTTGTTTTATGGATTGGCCTGATGTTCCCTTTGGGCTTTTCCTGCTTGGGTGACACCACTGTCCTTGTGAAGTTCCCTTTCCAATTGGCAATCTTTGCAGTGAGCTCTGGCGTTAGGTCATTAGATATGAGTACTCCTTGGTCCTTAACAGAGGGTCATCAATGAGGTCATAATCGCCTAGTTTGTATTATTGTGTCCTGATTTTTTTTTTTTACCAATGTGTAGGGACAGAGCATTTGTTGGTTGAGATTTGGAGTTGCCAATTGTTTGACCATTCAGACACATAACCAAGGTCACTTTGAAGAGCAGCAGTATTGTCAGTGATGTTGAATAGTTTTACATCATCCGTGAAAAGGACGCTGTTGCTTACAAGGTGATCGCAAAGGTCATTTATATAGAATATAAAGAGTGTGGGTCCTAGAATGCTGGCTTGGGGGACAACGCTGTTAACTGGAGCAGGGTTTGATATAACGCTCCCTATTTTTACTATTTGTTGCCTGTTTGAACAGTTTTAACAGTAGTTTGTCATGTACCACTGAATCAAAGGTTTTGCAGAAGTCTATGTAAATTGCATCTATTGCTTTACCCTGGTCAAGTAGAGTAGTCCATATGTTTTTGCAGTGCAGGAGTTGTAGGTTGGAGGACAATTTTTTTCTGAAACCAAATTGTTTTTTGGAGAGTAGGTTGTTTGACTCTAAGTGGAGGGTTAGGGTTAGGTCATCTGGAGCAGTGGGCTGGGAACCACTGGTGGTCCGCAAGAAAATTTTGGTGGTCCATAAAGAAATGTCACCCCCAAAGCACCCCCCAAAACAATTAATCCAGGCTTCCCAGGAACACAAGGCTGCACCACCCACATGGCCCATGGGATCACAAGGCTTGTATCACTTGCATTGCGAACAACACAAAGTAGTGAGGGGAGGGGGGAAAAGATGGAGGGAACTTGCCCCACGTGCCTTGCCTGGCCACCAGGCTGCTCGTTTCCACTTCTTTCTTCTTCTGCTTTTGGCTGTACACAAGGAAAGCAGAAAAAGTCTTTTTTTCTTTCTCTCCCTCAAACTCAACCAGAAAGGAGTCTTTGGGACCCTGCAAGGCATCCTGCTCCAAGAGGCTGCACCAGAGTGACAAGTCTAACAAAGACTCATTTCTGGGGGTTTGGGGGAGAGAAAGAAAGACTTCTGCTGCTTCAGCTGCTTTCCTTGCATGAAGCCAAAAGTCTTTCTCCCCCCCCCACCCCCGAGAACGGAGCTGGAGACAGTATCCTGCGATCCCAAATGAAAAATGATCGATCAGTGGGAAAACGGGGTGGGTAATTTTCCTGCAGATTTCTCTGGGGATTTTCCCAGGGTCTTTGGTTTGTGGGATTTAAAATTATGAGTTTGGTGGTCCCTGAGATCCAAAAAGTTGGCGACCCCTGATCTGAAGGCTGTGATTTCAATAGGAAAGAATGTTTGTTCTCTCACTAACCAACTTCCCCTAGTGCATATGGGGAACCTAGTATTCCTATGAATTAAAGACATTATTGGACAGCTCTAAATGGTGAAATCCCAGAAAAGGCAAATGAATCTTGAGCAGAAGGGGCAATATTGCTGCAGGATCAAAATTAAAACAAAAACAGTGGGAAGCTTGACTTAGTCCAGCAATTCTATGCAAAGAGTAGAAATAAAATGAGTCTTTCAATTTGTTTAAGCTATATGCAACTCAACTTTCCATAGAGTTACCAGCTGAGTCAACCTTCTCACTGCTTTTGTTTTAATTTTGATCCTGCAGCAATGTTCTTCTTTTGCAACTCAAAATTTATCTGTCTGCAGAAACTCTAAAGATAGTATGGTAAACTTCGCCAAGAATCTTCTCCACCTTTTACCATCCACGGATGGCTGTGGTGGCTGTGTTGTCTGCACATTTGAAAATCTTACTAGAGAATTAAAAGATAGCACAGAACCCTCAAATTCACAAGCCTCTGGGTAAAGGACCTGAAATTGAGGAAGATCCATACTAGCCATGGGGGTGAGAAGGGACTTTATTACGCTACATACACCCCACACACGCTCATACTGTATATATTATGCTAGAGCCTTAAATGCACATGGTTATTACTATTATTATTCTATGTCCTATGATCATCAACTATATGATCCTGCCTCCTCCCCCAGTAAACAGAGGTCCTTCTAATTCCTACCACCAGCACTGTCTAGGTTGATCATTTACAATTAGCTGAAATTGTAAAAATAACATTTTAGCACACTATAATGAGAAGACTATGATATGGTAAGTTCAAGGTAGGTTGGAATTCCTAAATAAAGAGAAGCTAAAAACAGAATTGCAAACAATTCTGATAAGAAAAATGTGGAAGGCAGCAAAATATAGCCACAGAAAACTTAGGGAAGATTTCAGTATAAGCAAGGAAACATACAGGAAATGAAAAGAAGATCAGGTCAGAAAGGAAGGACTGATGTGAGCAAAAGAAAACTCAGAATGCATTACAGTTAGTGGATGCTCTAAAAATACTCCCCCCAACCAAACCTAGTTCGGCACTGTTGGAAGAAATATCCCTCTGGGTTCAGTTCCAAGTGGGGAAAAAGACACTGGAAACATGGAGGCTGTTTGGTAGGTTTAATGGTGGACACAACCACATGGCCTGGAGCTCCAGAGTGAAAAGGAAGTATGATCACATGCTTCAAGGTGAAGGAAGAGATCAAGAAAGATGCTAAGAGATGCTAAGAGTGCCTGGGTTTTATAACCTTTGTTGGGATTTGAATTGGAGCTTGTTTCTAATTGGTTGTCAGACTCCTATGGGGCCATGTGGGGGCTACTCTGTAGGCTGTCCTGAGTTCCAGGCTTGGTTGAGCCTTGCTGGATGATGGCAATTGCTATAGCTTTTGGCAATTGCTATAGCTTTACCTGGAGATCTTTGTTATGTAAAGTATTCCGCCCTAGGCCTTAATGACCCACCCATTAACAAAGGTGGGGTGAGTTTCTGCTCTTGAGTTTCTACTCTTTTTAGGGGAAATATTCTGCCTTTTTAAATATTTCCTAGGATATTTCAATTTTCTAGGAGACAGGTGGGGCAAAGGTGGTATTCAGCAGGTTCTGACTAGTTCTGGAGAATTGGTAGCAGAGATTTTGAGTAGTTCCCACCTACTCAAATCCCACCTCTGACTGGCCCCACCCCCATCTCTTCTCTGCCTCCCAAGTCCCAGCTGCTTGGCTGGGTCTTCTTTTGTTGCTTTGAACAGGAGAATGGAGCTGGAAAGCAGGTTAGTGGGATGGAGACGGAATGGGGATTTTACAGTATCCTTCCCCTGCCAGGCCCACCAAGCCATTCCCACAGAACCGGTAGTAAAAAAAATTGAATTCTGGGGTGGGTTCTAACTTCCTACAGTCCAATCTCTGTAAAAGCTGCTTGGTGAAGTTGACAAAACACTTCAAAATCAAATCAGATCCTTTACTACAGTCAATAACCAGATATAGCTGGTATTCAGTAACAGTATTAATAGGGGGATGTGATAAAGGGGGCTGAGAGCATTTTAACACAAGGCAGAAGAGGAAAAGTAGAAAATAGCAAGTAGAAATTGGAGCATTAGAATATATTTAAAGTTTGTAAGGCAGTAAAAATGGCAAGAAATGCTTAACTGATAAGCAAGCACAAAATAATATTGGTATACAAGAACCTAAAACAGTATTACATAGAACAGAACAGAGCTGGAAGGGACCTTGGAGATCTTCTAGTCCAGCTCCTTGCTCAAGCAGGAGAAGCTATACCATTTCAGACAAGTGACTGCCTAGCCTCTTCTTAAAAACCTCCAGTGATGGAGCACCCACAACTTCTGAAGACAATCTGATCCACTGGTTAATTGTCCTGAATGTTAGGAAGTTTCTCCTTAATTCCAGATGGTTTCTCTCTGGTTAGTTTCAAACCACTGTTTCTTGTCCTGCCATCTGGTACTTCGGCCCCCTCTTCTTTGTGGCAGCCCCTCAAATACTGGAATACTATGACTGGAATCAGTCATGATAAATACTGATTGATAAAAGCATTTAGACAATTAAAAATGTGGTGCTGAAATGCAGTTATGTACATTAAAATACAATAGCTCTGCCTGGAATACTTTGAACATAGATTACTTATGCTTACTAATAATAATGTTAATGTTAATAATAATAATAATATGACGATGATGCAGTGGCTAAGAGCAGGAAAGTTAAAGAAAGAAGCTGAGGGGCTAATTTTGGCTGAACAAGACCAAACCTTAAAGACAAATGAATACAACAAATCTAGAATTGAGAAGACAGCAACAGACAGTAAGTGTCACCTATCCAAAGAAGTGGAAGAAACAGTGGACCACCTGGTAAGCTCTGCAAGATCACCCAGACTGACTACATACAATGGCATAACAAAGTAACAACAATGGTACATTGGAAGATCTACAAGAAATATCATTTGCTTGCAAGCAAGAACTGGTGTGATCATAAAAGAGAAAGTCACAAAAAAGTCTGGATTGTGGATGTGGCAGTGCCTGGAGACAGCAGAAGAGAAGAGAAAGAATTGGAGAAGATAACAAAATACAAAAACCTACAAATAGAAATAGAATGACTGTGGCACAGGCAAGCAAGGGTAAAAAATTCACCATGAGTCAATTGCAGAAGGCAGCTTTGCTTGGAGCAGCTTTTATCCTGCAATGGTACTTATAACACCATCAAACATCCAGATCTCCCTATTCCAGGTCCTTTGTAAGGAGTCAATAGGTAGACAAAAATGCCAAACCCAGTCTGAACATCTGATTCACTGTGCAATGATCACTAACAACGATGATGATGGTGGTCAATCTATTTTTTTTAAATGCATTGTTTTTAATACAAATATGGATGTGTACAGAAGCTTTTTAACATACAAAAAGTAAAGTCATCACTGGAAAGCCAGAGTCTAAAGACATAGCTCCAGAAAACATAGTTAAAGAATTGCATGAAATGAGAGGAAAATGGCAACATGCACTTTTTATTTCTTTCATCCATTTATAAGTCACCTTAATCATGTGTATTAAGCCCATAAAACAAATAGAAAACTGTAAATAATCAGTATCTATTTTGTTACCCAATTATTTTGGGGAAAGAAATGTGGAGAACTAAAAAATAAAATCTTAGTATTCTTAAGGGCCATAAACTGCCCCAGGTCTGCAGAAAAAGCCACATTTTCCCGAAATGACAATAATTTGGAACTGTGCAAACTTCAGGAGAGAGACTATACAGACAGATACAGGGAATTACATAAAAGCCACATCTTCATGACATTGTTTTAATAACAGGCAAAGAGAGTGTCTGCTTAACTAAATCTAAATGCTTTAACAAAATATGCCACATGAACCAAGATCAACCAAATCCATTCAGGTTAAATGTCAATCACATTAAGCCAACAAATGCATAGTTTATATTTCTTTGTGCTTCATATGTTGCATAAATAGTCACTGTAATTCAAGCAATCATACTCTACCTGAGCCTCAGAAGGGCAGTCATTGGTTGCTCTGGGTTAAATTAGAAACCTAAGGATGATTTACCACCTGGTTAACATTTGGGGAGGTCTGCAGGCTAAGACTGGGGAGTTTGGAAGCATCACAGAAGAAAGCTAACTCCTTTCATTCTCTTACCAATAAAATCATCTGGACTTGTCCATGAAAGTATCAGCATTCTCTTTAAATCCTGCAGAAATATTTTCAGACATTTCCCCTTCAAGAAGCAAAACAAGGCAATCTGATCCCTAATTCCATTCTGGCCAGGTTCACACGTTCATAAAGTGGCTTGTTTGAAGTCTAACAGCCTGTCGAACGTTGAATGGTAGGCCGCGATTGTCTCTCTACATCTGGTCCTCCCCACCACTCCGGTTCCACCCAGGCCACTCCCAGTCAATTAGGCCACCTTTAACATGACAATGATTTGGGAATGTCTGTCTGCCGTAAGGAGGGCCATAAAAGGTACCCCAAGGAGGCTCCGAGGTTTCTGTAGCTCTTTCCGCAGGTTTCCGCGTTTCCACCCATGAACGCCCCGCTGGCCATAAATACTGCTTATCGAGCCTACACCTCCGGACTGGCGGTTTCCGGAATGGGTTATGAGCAGTATTATTGGCCTTCCCCGGAGGAAAAAGGGCAGGAGCCGGTGCACAGTTCGGAAGGGGGTCCTCCTCCAGAAGCTTTAAGTGACGTGGAGGAAAAGGCACCACACAAAAACCAAAGTAAGTCTCCAAGGGGAAGGACCCCACTTCTAATATTTTGGCGGTTCCCTTGCCTGAGAGTGGGAGCGAGTGTTCCCGCATCGATGCGAATCTTCTCTCATATACATGTGTAAATCTAACTCTTCTGGTTTGTGTACTTCACTGCTTTACCTGAATCCTCTTCACTGTGTGTAATTGCACCAAATCTTAGCTCTAGATGGAGCCGTTCCGTTTCTCGAAGGGTCAAAGCCTCTGCAACTGATTTGGGGAAGTCTTCCGACGGTTCAGCCAAGGGGGACTGCAGCCCAGAGTAAAACGCACCGGCTGCAATGTTTCAGGCAACCCATGTTTTAAGTCGATAGAGACTGAATTTTCATCGTGCTAATTCCATGTAACCCGCTGCTGACAAACTACTATGGCTGATTTGTAGAAAAGAGTAAAAGTATGTGTGAGCCCAACTGTTCGTGAACTCTTTACTAGAACTTTAAATGAACATGTGTTGAGCTTTTTAAGGAGCAACTTAAGCAACTAAAATCCCCTTTGGAGTTCTCACCTTGAAAGTAAAATCCCCCGTGGCTCCATATTTACTCTGAAGTAGTATGGATGGGAAATGAGATGGGAAATGAAGGGAATGGGATGAAGCGAGGTCCTTCGCGGCTAAGAGTTCTTCATAGGATGGAAACCTGGAAGAGTCGGCCCTTACGCAGAATCGGCCCTGATTTCCAGCCTACCTTTGCTTAATAGGCGCGAAAGAGGAAGAAAACCGTTTCTCAAGTAAGGCGATTGTTCGAGATTGGAAGGTTTCCCACGAGCGAGCGGGGTAAACCCAAAGAAAAGGAGGCTGGTGCTGGGAAGAGCACCTGTTCTATCTTGGGTGTTTAGTGTCAGTCCCCTTCTTAAGTTTAGCCCACAAATTTTCTTTTCCAAATTTGAGAGTATTCTGGGTTGTTTTCTAGTCTCATAAACTGGAAGTATGAATGTGCAAAACCATGTATGTATATGTAAAAAAAAACACTAGATATTGTGATGCTACAAAGTGCAGTTTTGTGTGTTTATTTAAAACAATGGATGTTACTCTTATGAAGCATTATGAAATAGAAGTGTTACAATATAAAAATGTAAAGATACCCATCAGAATTTAGTTTCTTTAATTGAATGCAGTGTGTGCTGTCCACTCAAATACTTTGAGCATTTTTCCTGCAAAATAAATGAAAAGAATTATTTGGAGCAGTGGTTAGACTGCAATATTGCAGACCACTTCTGCCAGCTGGCTGCAATTTAGCAGTTCAAATCTCACCAGCTCAAGGTTGATTCAGCCTTCCATCCTTCTGTAAAATGAGTACCCAAATTGTTGGGGGGGCAATATGTTGACCTTGTAAACCACTTAGAGAGGGTTGTAAAGCACTGTAAAGTGATATGTGCTATTGCTATTTCACTAGGCAAAGATAAATTATACATTTGGAAGTTTGGGTGAAACAATTCGATATTAAACATGGCCATATATAATTAGTGTGACAGTTTTTAATTGATGTCGACCCTAAAATCTATTTAAAATGTAATACAATTAATTCCTTTCATTTTGGATGCACAACTTTTCAAATCTCAAAAATCTTAAGAATTTAGATTTAGTTTGAAAGTCGGTACATAATTTCGTCCCTTATGCATACTAAGAAAATAGCTCTTTATTTATCTCTTTTTATATCCCTCCAACTTTGAAGTCCTTAGTGCTCTCTGAGCTTGGTGGTTTTCTTGCAGATGTTTCATTGCCAAACTAGGTAACTTCATCAGTATTAGTAGGGAGTGGGGTTTGTTCTAATTTATTTACATTAGTGGCTTGCCCTGCCAGTGTTACTAGTAATGAAGCCTCTGCAAGAAAACCATCTTCCTTGGAGAGCATCAAGGACCCAACAGTTTGAAACCAGAGCTATAAAATATTATATTGATCTAATTTATTTAAAAGTCATCTTCTTTTGCCCTTAAATGCTGTTTTTTGCTTGATTTCTAGATCTTTCTCCAAGTTCTGGAATATTAATTCTTTACACCCCTGACTCTGCCACCAGTCCCAACAGACAGTCCTCTTCTCCACAGTTGTCTTCTACACCCCAGAAATACAAGGAGGAAAATCCAGGA
This sequence comes from Laticauda laticaudata, assembly GCA_004320025.1. Taxonomy (NCBI): domain Eukaryota; kingdom Metazoa; phylum Chordata; class Lepidosauria; order Squamata; family Elapidae; genus Laticauda; species Laticauda laticaudata. The sequence goes on along the minus strand of BHFT01016035.1, from coordinate 15,140 downwards.
AGCAGGAAAGTCAAAACACGTACAGCTTTTTCTCAAGAACAATTGGAGATACTGCACCGCCGATTTCAGAGCCAAAAATATCTCAGTCCACAACAGATTCAAGAACTGGCTGCAGCCTTGAAACTCACTTACAAACAGGTAAGAACTTCTGGCACACCCTGAATTCAGCCCAAGACATTTCCATAATTATAGAGTTAATTTGTTGTAGTGGTTAAGGCACCAGGATACATACCAAGAGAACATGATTTTTAGTCTTTCCTTAGGCAGAAAGCCAACTAGGTGATCTAGATCAGGCACTCTCTTTGACCTAAGAAACAGGCAATAGCAAACTACTTCTGAAATTGGCCAAGAAAATTGCAGGGATTTATTCAGATAGTCACCAAGAATCAAAGGTATAAAAATAATTATATAATTATATCATTTGTATAATAATTAGTATAATATAGAATTATATATTATGCATGTATATAATAACAAGGTTGATGTGGGGGAATGGTAGTTTTAACTGATCTGGAGGACATCTAATTTAGACAAGTCTGAGTCCTAAGCATAAATCTCCAGAATTAGATTTTGAGTTATTTTGACTAGAGGCTCTTAGGATCAGTCTTTTAAGATTGTCTTGATGTCCCATAATCTTTGAGTATAAGTGCTTTCTTATTCTTTCTCTAGCTACATGTAAACTACATTTTTCAATCTTGTGAATGTTTAAAGTGAGATTGACAGATTCTCAAATAGTTTTGAGTCCTTGAACAGTTTTTCCTATTTTTTTTTTATTTCTGCAAAGCTTGGGGCTCTTTCAAGCCTGCTGTCACTTAGTGGACCCTATCTAGTTGTAGGTAATTATTATTGGTTTCCTGAGCAGCAAATAACAAAATTATCCAAGTGCATTCTATAAGCCTGTCCAGCATCTGTTTTCCTCTTACTAGATGCTATCAAGAATTGGAAGTATGAGGATGTCTGAATTGACAACTCTGCTGTTCTCATTATTGGACAGCCAGGTGCCTTTGGACAGGGATTCACAAACCCTGGTCCATGGCATGCCAGAAACCAGGCTGCACAAACAAGCAGAGCCCCATCTATGGGGTACAGGCAGCATGTGAAACCACACCTCCTCTGGTCCATGGTAAAACCTCTCTCCATGGAACCGGTCCCTGGTCCCCAAAAGTTTGGGGGTCATTGCCTTAGGGAAGATCACATGTTCTGACAGGAGGGTAGTAATTCTTTTTCATGTTGTTCCTTAGAATCTGGTATTTAAGACTCTAGCTGTGAATTTTATCCAGTCTCCTTTTAAAACACCTAAACCAGACACCTACTACCACATTAAATTGTGGTAAATTCTACAATTTAATGTTGTCTTGTTAAAAAAAAGCATTTACCTATATTATTATCAATAAGTGCTCATGGTATAAGAAGTGGAGGCAAATTCTTGACCTATGTCTTCTTCCCTACACTGCATATTTTAAATACTTCTATAGTAACCAAAAATGTATACTGTATTCCAAGAGCCAAGTCTGCTGGAGAAAAAAAGGACAATGGCATATGGTATCCTATCTTTTCAACACATTTCAGGTAAAAACATGGTTTCAGAATCAACGGATGAAGTTTAAACGAACTCAGAAAGAAACTCTGTGGATGAGAAAAGGAATGTGCCAAATTCAGGTAATTGGGCAACCACTCTTAACACCTATTAAAAAGATGCTCAGAGTTTCATTCTTTATTGTAGGTATTGTAGCCTGATGGTACATGGAATTATAACTGACAGGTGAAGTGCACGAGAAAGATCCCATGTTCAAAGCCTTGCATTTTCAACTGGAACTGGAAAATGCTTCTGCCATAAAGCTTAGAACATGACTGGATAGAGGAATGCTTTTGACCTAGAGGGATTATTGATTATAAAGCACCTGCTTCTGTTTTTAATCCCTATTGTTTTAAGTACTGGGGGCTAATAGAAATGGGGGTTTTTGAACAAAAATGCCATTAATACAAAGTACAACTCTTTTTTGCTTGTTTCTCACAGAATAGTTATTTGGACATAAACCCAAGCTATCATGAAGGTTACAGTATTGGTGAGGCCAGGAACATCCATTCACTGGCTGCTATGCATGAGAACTACACCAGCAATCAAAACTATAGTAGTAACCACAGTTATAATAGTGACCACCACCAGGTCTACAGTAGTCCTCAGGATTTTTATCCAGTTGGTGAGGATGGGAGCTTCTTTGGAAAAGCTGGTGGGGCCTGTTATAGTCCACAAACTATCAACTATATCAACCACCAAAAGATGAATTTTTATCCTGGCTTCTCTGCAAGCATGGAGTATGCGACCATGAAGATGGAAGATGGATATACCTTCCAAAATACTTCTGCTGCATTACCGGTACCCCCTGCCCTCCAACGCTATCAAAGTCCTCTACAAACTCAAGGACCACAAAGCAACTAACTCCTAAGCTTCTTGCTTTTGTAGTCTTTATTTTGCCAAAGTCTCTTCCCACTCCCTCCAGCAAAGGGGACGTGGCACTTTTCAAAAGCTAGTTTGTGGGTATGTGTGTGAGTGATTCTGAACTTGACTTTCATTAGGTCGCTCCTGGCTGGCCTCTAGGAAGAGATTGAATATGGAAGGCAGTTCTCATTCAGGAAATGAGAATTCAGGGAACATCAGAATTAATAGCTCCGTGCATGATTTGCCTCTAGTTCTACTTCCACCCACCTCAATTCCTTAATGCGATTTAATAAATAATTTAGCTGGAGTTCAGATACAAGTGCAGTTGGGAGAGAAGAGGCTCTGATTTGTGAACATGTTCCTTTGTCTGATGTACTTATGCTGATTTGTTGAATTTTTTAACAAATTGAGATCATTTTGCATCTGGCCAGTTTGAGATTTTTAATAGCATTAACAATTAAAATCCAGAAATCAATATGGTAGTGAATTTTCTTTTACATGCAAGATTTTACCAAATGAAGAGATAGTTATGATTTTCATGTTTGTTAGAAAAGTCAGGGTAGCAATTTTAATAAAGGAAAAAAATGCCTTTCAGTAGGCTTTCTATTCCATTTACTATCTTATCTAGACAGCCACTCACATTAAAGACAAAAGTCATTCTGGATGAACCTGAACCAGTCATTTCCCATTTACCTGTCAATAACCTGTGCATTCCCCCTTTGCACTGCATCAGATCAAGAGCAGAGGTTTTTGTTCTCCTTTAAACAAATATTAGTTGCTTAGAGAATTATTAAGAATCTGGCATCATTGTCATTTGAATGAAATGAATATTATTGCTAGTCAATAGAGAGAAGTTTCTATATTCCAGTTCTTTTTGCTATGCAAAAATATATTTGTATGAATGATTCTTGTGGAAAAAGCATTTGTTGTATCTTTCTTATGAAGCTTTGGTGCTCTAGGTTTTATTTCTGAAAAGTTCTACTTAATAGTTTTTCAGTTCCATAACTTATCAACAACCAAAAAGCCTGGAAGTTAGAAGAGAAATCTATTGCTGGCAGTTTTTCAAAAAGTTGTAAGAATATAATTACATTCCAAATAGGGGGAAGGAACTGATGGAAGTAGTTTTTGAATTCTTAAGTGTTGCTTTTAATTGTTGGGAAGTTGTTAGAAGAAGAACTCACAAAATGTTAATATGCAGCATTTTGCTCTGTTATCGCTAGTTTTTCCATTTATATACTGTAAGGGATTTGTACAGTGTTATAGTAAAAAGCATGAAACCTAATTAATGTTCTTGAGCTTGATTTATTCTACATATTTTACTGACTTAGGGTTGAAAGAAGCCATTAAATCTGACACACTATTCAGTTCTGGAATCTTTCAATCAATCAAAATAGAGTTGGAAAGCATCTTGTTGGTCTTCTAGTCTAACCCACGCTCAATATTGCTATACAAGAACCAAAAACAGTATTAGATAGAACAGAACAGAGCTGGAAGGGACTTTGGATGTCTTCTAGTTCAGTTCCATGCTCAAACAGCAGAGCCTATATAATTTCAGACAACTCTCCAGTCTCTTCTTAAAAACTTCCAGTGATGGAGCACCCACAACTTCTGGTAGCAAGCTGTCCCACTGTTTAATTGTCCTAAATGTCAGGAAGTTTCTTCTTAATTCCAGGTTGCTTTTCTCCTTAATTGGTGGGCACACGTGCTGTCACCCCAGCTCAGCTCCACCGTGCAAGCACATGCACCTCCCACCAGCTATCTGGCCTTCAGGTATGTGTGTGTGCTTTGAGTACTCAGTGCCCAAAAGGTTCGCCATCACTGCCCTATACCATTTCAGTCAAGTGTCAGTCCAGTCTCTTCTTAACAACATCCAGTGATGGAGTGCTCACAACTTCTGGAGGCGGACTGTTCCACTGGTTAATTGTCTTCACTGTTAGGAAATATATTCTTAATTCCAGGCTGCTTCTCTCTTTGATGAGTTTCCATCCATTGTTTCGTATCCAGCCTTCTGGAGCTTTGGAAAACAAGTTGACTCCCTCCTCTTTGTGACAGCCCCTCAACTATTGAAAGACCCTTATACTGTCAGCACTAGTCCTTCTTTTCTCCAGATCATCCATACCCAGTTCCTCCAATAGGATGACTACATGATGCTCATTACATATACAGGGAAGGGAAGTCCCACCATTGCCCATTTTCACTGTCAAACTATTATTGTTTTTATTTGCACTAGCAGCACAGATCAATCCCTTGCTCTCAGTGCGAGCTCTAAAGTAGCCTAGGCTGGCAGCTGTCCAGCCTCTATGAAGATGAAGGGAAAGGTGTCACTACAGGAGGCTACCTAATATTCAGCTGAAATTTTATTTCAATTATTCTGTGTACTGGACTTCTGGGCATTTTTTCCTGACATGCAGCTGATAACTGTTCTATCTAGGACTTCAACTATAATTAATCACTTTTCTGTTCTTCAGACTTCAGTAGCTATCCTCCAAGGTATGAAGCTGAACTTTCCAAAATCGGGAACATGCATGTGAAAACTGAGAAAGTGATTTTATTTTTGGTTCTGAATTTGTTGTCAGTTTCAAACAAGAATCTGCGTTGACATTTCATGATCAGGGAGGGTAGACTTGTTTTAAATAAATTCCACAGCATCTCAGAGGAGTTTCTATATAGAGTACAATTGCAGTGCTGGAGAAGGTCTATCAATGCATCAATGTCAAATCACTTTCCACCAGTGTCAATAGTAGAGTCCCATAGTAAGCTTGGTGGACTGGGCATAGAATCTTAAGAAATTTGTTGGCTGGTCCATGGTTACTGAAGCTCAAAGTCCAAAACTGCCCAGCCATGAAAGCTTATACCATTTGACTAACGTTCCAAAAATAATTGAAAGGAGTGGAATAAACCTAAAATAAGGACAATTTTTTTAAAAAAACTGTAGCCATATTAAAGCTCTGGGAGCCATAACTTATCAAATGCTTTTTCAAAAGAAAATAATGCAGGCCAGTGGCAACAGCTGGTGTGCTACCTGCCTTCAGTTTCTAAATGATTTCCTCAATCCCAGCCCTAGAGCCTGGACTCTGGCACAGGTCAGTCAGTAATTGCATTAGTGAAACTTTATCTTCATTTTGATGAAATAATGGCCACATTTTTTTCAATAACTATACTTTTGAAAGTCTGCCTATACTTGAGAGCATTGCTCTCATTTAGTTGCTAATCCATTAAAACATGATGATTCTGCATTTTAAAGTTAAGCAATATGCAGAAATTTAGCATGTTCCTCAACTTGAGGGCCTTTTGTCTGCTAGAATGTAAATTGTGTAATTGCAGCATCCACACAATTCCATTCTATTTTGCCTTTTTATTGGATTGAAGAATAATTGTATTTAATGATTTCTCTATTGCATGTCATATTAACATTTTAAAGTGAGGACTAAATTATAGACTGGTCATTTTTGAAATTTGGAAGTATTTGAATAAAAATGGTAAAAAAACAGGGATGATAGTCAGGAAATGATAACATAAAAGCAATTTTTTAAGCAATGTGATACTATTCTTTCCAAGTGAATGCTAGTCAGTATATGAGCAGTACACAAGCCAGTACCAACAAATATACATTGTCCCAGTGAAATATTGCAAAAGCCTACACAGAAGCAAGACAATATTGAGAACAACATCTTAAAAGTATTAAAACTGGTTGAGTGGTGTATTCTCCCACACACATACATACCCCTCATTATGCCGGGAAAACAAGCTAGAAAAAAAATCAGTTTTCAATTATTTTCTAGTTAATTGCAAAAGAAATCTTACTGATACAGATGGAATAAATTTAGCCATTTCTTATTTGCGCCAACATATTTCAGAGTCCAGTCCAGTCTATCTTCTTTCTGGGAAGTGACAATAGTTATTCAGCTCAAAACATTTCTTTTTCTAGGGATGATCCATGGCAGTGGGAGAAATAAGAGCACATAGTAATAATTTGAACTGCACACTGATTCCACAAAAGGGAAGGGGGAATTCCATAGATAGAAGCGTTCACTGCCTGCATGACAAATATGCTATTCTAATTAACTTTCTTCTCTAGCAGTTTATTACCTTTCTGCCTGTGATAAACATATTGCCTTTTTTTGTTTTGCTCCAGCATTTATGTTTTCAATGGTTACTTGACATAAAAATAAAGTTGTTCATCCTTTCCCCATCAATTATCATAAAGTTTTTACCTGCTTAATTTATTTCCCATACATTAGGCTGTTCAGGATAACAAAAAGCATTGAAAGCACAAAAAGTTTTGATTGCAACTATCTGGTCCCAGTGTACTTAAAAAGTTTAAAGTCAGATAATCGAGGCCAAAGCACCCAGTACTGTAGCCAGCCAATTTATTTGATACATATAGATGTAATTAATATATACCAGTAAGTATCTGTACAACCAACCATCTGGGTGCATGCATTCTGTTATAAAGTTGGTTCTGAGAGAGTGATTAGTTCCAAATTCATTTCTTTGGCCATCTAGTCCAAACCCATCTTAGTACATTTTACTTGCCAAAGACCACACTTAAATACTACATTCATCTAGCTCTCAATACTTCAATATAATCTGGCCTTTTCTGATGTGGCCCAGATACTTGCAACTTACTCACTGCAAATGCCGTCATATGATCAAATGATCTTCTTTTAGTATAATTTTAGTATAATTAGCTGCCACAGGTGTGCGTTTTAGATGTTCATGTATTGTTTTATACTGGGACTGTTGTAATCTGCCCAGAGTTTAGAGTGAGCTGTAAAAATCTATAACAAAATTGATCATGTAGTTTCCCTCAACAACTCAAATCTGCCCTCAGACACTTGACTGCAGTTATTTCATAGTTGTCTACAATGACTACATGGTTAAAATGAACAAATATTGAGAGTGAGTTGGACTGCCATATAAATTATCTAAACAAAATTTATGTAAATTAAAACAGTGGACAAAATAAAAACAAAAGACATTTCAAAAGCTGCAAGTGGAATATAAATCCATTCACTGTGCTTTGTTTTGCTTTGTTTTCAGAAATTATTGGAGCTATCATTACACTTTAAAGCCTGTTCAACAAGATGGGTGTCATGGTTGATAGTGCTGGAAGCTACTAAGGCGATACTTTTCCATACAAAATTATAGCTCTCCACTCCATTTATTTCCTGATATAAGTTAGGTATTTTCCATTTCTAAAACAGACTGAGAATCAGATTGAAATTGATTTAATTAATCAAAGTAATCCAAGGTTGCCTGCAACTGAAACTTTATTCCCTCTTTCCATTATTTGGCTCAAGAATAATATGTCAGATGAAAAACAATCATTTGTCAAAGATTACAGACTGAATACTTTCTGACCAAGAATCCTATTTCATCTGCAGAGAAGCAGATTCTGTATTATTTTTAGTATTCAGGAGATCCAGTACTTCACTAACCAGGAAGGACAAAGATAGAATACAATTGAGGGGGTTCCAACTTTCTCAGTTTAGCCATTTTCTCACATTAGTATAATGTAGTGTTGTGTAGTGTAGTATAGTGCAGTGTAGCATGTAGAAAGGGAAGAGTCAGGTTTTAGTTCAAATTCAGCAGTGGTTAAAGTGCAGGTCCAAAACCCTGAATTCCAGTCTCACCTTAGGCAGGGAAGCAGCTGTCACTCTTTTTCAGCTGAAACCACCTCAAAGAGAGTTGTTGGAAAACCTGGAGAAATACTGTGCATGTGTACCATACTTCTACAATAATAAAGACAGGATAAAATCAAATGTTGGGGATTTGGAGTCAGGCATTCCCTCAGATTAGTCTACTTCAACAGGTTGCTATTCTGTGAAATAGGAGGAGGAAGTACTGCTATATGTGTACTCTTGAGCTCCTGAATGAAAGCAACACCAATCTCTATGGTGATTGGTCTTGTTAAGTGGTGACTTTGAACCACTCACTCTGTCTCTGGTAAACTTTCTCACAGTTGATAACATTAGAAGAAATTAACACCTCAAATTTTCAGAGAAATTTTATGTATGTGAATATAATGTACAATGAACTTAAGGGCTGTTCCAATATAGTTACCTCTATTTAACCACTTATTATAAAGATAATTGTTTTCTCTTGCTCATCTTCTTGCTGCAAATATTAGTGGGCAAGCTTCACATCGCTCCCCTGCTATTTATGGATCCTGAGATCCCCTCAAGACTGCACCTCACAAAAATTGAATGACTTCCAAATAACAGGCTGGATTTCACCATAGTTTTACTACAGAAGTGAGAGGTAGACTGGGGAAGAGAGATAGAATAAAAAAGAAAGAAAAGAAAGAAGAAGGGAGAAAGGCAGGCAAAAATTTGGTAAAGCAATAACCAAATGTAAATGGTTCTATCTATGCATTATTCCTGATCTTGTCTCTGTGTTGGTATGTGTGGGCCAAAGAGGTGGAGATAAACACCTATAATATGCAAGAGATTGGGCAGGAGAAAAAAAGTATCTCCTTTTGCAAATAGTTTCAGGGCTCAGTCCATACTTTGAAGGAGAAACAATTTTGCATTTCATTTTGCAGTACCCTGGGGCTTTGGCGCCCCATGCTATGTCTGCTCTTTCAGGAAACCTGGGACTGAAGATGTTGATTTCAATGAATGGTCAGCCTCAACAAGAGTCAGTTTCAGTAAAGCAGCCAGGAGTGATTTCTTTGACATTTTCCTGACCTGTGGCATTGGAGGAAGACATTTTGCATGACAAACTGCAAAGCTTAAGGCTTAATGCTTGGAGATATCACTTCAGGGGACAATTAGAATGGCCCTGCTGTTCTGTCTCATTTTCACCCAAGTAGGGGGAAAATACCTTGCAGGCCTCTTTATAAGGATTACCAAGATTATGCATGCATGGCATTCCATAGCATATAAATGCTAATATATATGATGATTTTGAACAGTGGTTGTGGAAGCTATATAGGAAATCCAATTCATAAGGAAGTTGGAGAGCAAATGTGCCTATTTTAGCCTGCACCAATTTATTTTAATTTGAAATTTTAACAGATCTTTGTTGTGATCATATGCCTACTAAAAAAGTTCAACTGGCATATATCTCTTTCATTTGCAGAATGAATGAGGCAATTGTTGAATAAAACTTAAACAGCTCATACATAAAGCACATACATCAACATTTTTCCATTGGCTAAACCTCTCAGATGTGAAATTATATAATTATAAACCTCTCAGATGTGAAATTATATAATGCCATAAAATTCAGTCTACTGGAAGAAAAAAAGTAGAAACATACCAGACTACAGAAGTCTCTAAGCTATGCTGTATAGTAAGTATATCCATAGGATGGGAAAGGTTTGCCTATTTTAACTCCATTCCTGAACTTTTTAAAATAGCTTGTGCTGATACTAAGCACATTAGATGAAATACATCCAGGTATAGAAAATCAATCTATTTTCCAAAACAGGTGGCAAGATAAGAAGCAATGGATGGAAACTAATCAAGGAGACAAGCAACCGAGAACTAAGGATACATAGTCCGACAGTTAGAACAATTAACCAGCAGACTGACTTACCCTCAGAAGTTGTGGGTGCTCCATCCCTGGAGGCTTTCAAGAAGAGACTGACAACCATTTGTTTTAGATGACATAGGGTCTTCTGTTTGACCAGAGGATTGAATTAGAAGGCCTCCAAGGTACTTTCCAACTCTGTAATTCTGTGGTTATTATTACTTGGACCCTTGAGAGACATAAAGGCAGGTTTCCTAAGTCAAATATCTGAGGTTCAGAGCAGTGGTGGGATTCAATTTTTTTTCACTACTGGTTCTGTGGCAGGGCTTGGTGGGCGTGGCAGGGGAAGGATACTGTAAAATCTCCAGTCAGAGGTGGTATTTGCCGGTTCTCTGAACTACTAAAAATTTCCACTACTGGTTCTCCAGAACTGGTCAGAACCTGCNAGACTTCCTGTCTCAGGAACATCTCTGGGGGTTTTTTCCCCTCCTTTGCTTGTGTGGAGTGATCATTCAAAGTTACAATGGCACTGAAAAAAGTGACTTATGACCATTTTTCACACTTACGACTGTTGCAGCATCCCTTGGTCATGAGAGGCCAGGCGAGGAGATGCATGCCTCAATGTGAGTGATATTGAGTTGGCCACACCCAACCATTAACATGACCACCAAGCCATGTCCACCCAGTCACATGACCACCAAGCCATGCCCACCACCTAAACCACGCCCACAGAACCGGTTGTTAAAAATTTGAATCCCACCCCTGCAAATAGTCCTAATGGTCAGGTGACACTGAATGACCAGAGGACTTTGGCAACAATTCTGCTTTCTCCTTTTCCAGAAGGCCTGAGTATGTACCAGCTTGCACTGAAATTTTTCAAAGCCAAGACCCTGCCACAGTTCCCATATGAAGCTCAGCTAATCTTAGGAATCAACTTTGATAGAGTGCAAAGCTGCCTTCTAAGAAAGTTATTCTGAGAACTGAAATTTGTCCCTAATGTCTATATCAGGAGGGAGGGAAGAAAGAAGGAAAACAATGGTATGTTAAAAGCTGATTTTCAAGCTCAAGTTTTGATACATCTTATTCTAATAGAAGAGAATATATAGAATAGAATAGGATAGAATAGTTTATTGGCCAAGTGTGATTGGACACACAAAGAATTTGTCTTGGTGTAAATACTCTCAGTATACATAAAAGAAAATATACATTCATCAAGAGTTGAGAATCATTAGATAACAACACTTAATGATAGCCATAGGGTACAATAAAGCAATCAAATCATACTAGGAAACAGTCAATATAAATCATAAGAATACAAGTGACAAAGTTACAGCCATATAGTCACAAGTGGGAGGGGATGGGTGATAAGGAGTAATGAAAAGAAATAGTAAGTGCAGATTTTGTAATAGTTAAACAGTGTTGAGGGAATTATTTGTTTCGTAGGGTAATGACTTTTGGGAAAAAACTGTTCTTGTGTCCAGCTGTTCTGGTGTGTAATGCTCTATAGCATCATTTTGAGGGAAGGAGTTGAAACAGTTTATGTCTGGGATGTGAGGGGTCTGTAAATATTTTCACAGCCCTCTTTATGATTCGTGCAGTATACAGGTCCTTGATGGAAGGCAGGTTGGTACTAATTTTTTTTTCTGCAGTTCTAATTATCCTCTGAAGTCTGTGTCTGTTCTGTTGGGTTTCAGAACCAAACCAGACAGTTATAGAGGTGCAGATGATAGACTCAATAATTTATTTGTAGAACTGGATCAGCAACTCCTTGGGTAGTTTGAGCTTTCTGAGTTGGTCAACCTGACAATGAGGACAATTAATGAATGCAAAGGCTTGCCTCCAGAACTTGCGGGTACACCAACACTGGAGGTTTTAAAGAAAAGATTGGATAATCATTTGTCCAAAATGATATAAGGACTCTTGCCTTGGGCAGAGGGTTGGAGTAGAAGACCTCTGAGATCCCTTTCAACCCTAGGAATCTATGAACTGCTTCTTGTGATTTCCTGGTGTTATTTGGGTTTGATTGTTTGCAGATATTTCATTACTCAACTTGGGTATATAGAAATGGTATACTTTAGGAGAAACCCTCCCATACTACCATCTCTTACAATAACAAAGTATCAACAGTAGAAACCTTCACATTCCTAGGTTCGATCATATCACAAGACCTAAAATGGACACCTAACATCAAAAACATCATCAAAAAAGCACAACAAAGAATGTTCTTTCCTCTTTTTTCACAACCTCAGAAAGTTTCAAACTGCCCAAGGAGCTGCTGATACAGTTCTACAGAGAATTATTTGAGTCTGTCATCTGTACCCTATAACTGTCTGGTTGGTTCTGAACCCAACAAGACCAGGCACAGACTTCAACAGATAAATTAGTACTGCCAGAAAAAACTAACTACCAGCCTGCTTTCCATTGAAGGACTTAACTTGTATACCACGACAAGTCAAATGGTGGGCTGTGAAATATATTACAGACCGCGTGGGCACATCCCGGACATAAACTGTTTCAACTCCTTCCCATCAAAACGACGCTATAGAGCACTTGCAACACCAGAACAACTAGACACAAGGACAGTTTTTTCCCATCGTCATCACCGCTAAACAAATAATGTCCCTCAACACTGGTCTCACTAATTTACAAAGTCTGCACATAATATTACTATTAATCTTCCTCTCATCATTCCTTCCCCTCAGCACAAATTGTGATGTAAGACTGTAACTTTGTTGCTTGTATCCTTACATTTATATTGGCTGTTTCCTAAGCATAGATTCGACTGCTTATTGTAATCTATGAGTAATCATTAAGTGTTTGATGATTCTTGACTCTTGATGAATGTATCTTTTCTTTTATGTACACTGAGAGCATTTGCACCAAGACAAAATTCCTTGTGTGTTTAATCCACGCTTATCCAAATAGCAGATCCTATAACATTTCAGAGAAATGGTTATCCAGTTTCTTTTTGAAATCACCCACAACTTCTGAAGGCAAGGTATTCCTTTGGTTGACTGCTCTCACCATTAGGACATTTCTCCTTAGTTCTAAGTTGCTTCTCTCCTTGATTAATTTCCATCTATTATTTCTTATCTTCTGTTATTTGGATAATAGTTTGACCCCCATTTGTCTTTATAGGAGCTCCTCAAATATCGGACTCATGCCATTTCCCTTAGATTGGACATACCTGTTTTCATTAGATTGGATATACCCAATTCCGGTAACTGTCTTTGTATGCTTTAGCCTCCAGCCACCTAATCATTCTTGTTCTTCTCTGCCCTTTTTCCAAAGTTTCAACATTTTTTTATATTGTGGTGACCAGCACTGGATTCCAAGTGTAATCTTACTAAGACTTTGTAAAGTAGTATTACAATTTCATGTGATCTTGATTCTTTATCTCTATTAATGCAGATTGTATTTGGCTTTTTGGCTGCTGTCACGTACCACCTGGCCACCTACTTTATTGCATCTGATTCTACTGCCATACAGGTTGGTGTACAACAGGGGTGTCAAACTCACATCATCATGGTGTCACATGATGTATCGGGACTTTTTTCCCTTTTGCTAAACTGGGCATATTGCCATTTCCTCCCTCCCACCACTTGTCTATATAAATCTGTGGAAAATTACAGGAAAATCTCTGGATAGGACCAGAGGCCAGCAATGAATTATTTGGAAGTAAGAAGTGGCCCTAGTCCAGCCTTTCCAAAGCTGTTGCCCCATCTGTACTGTGTTTGAACAATAGACTTTGGGTTTATTATGTAAATCTTGCAATTGTATTAGTTTGTAGATTTTTGTGTGTGCTTTTGTCTCAGTTTTTGACTCCTGGTGATCAGCCAGGAATAGTCTCTGAAATTTTCTTGATAAGATTTTGGAACTGTTTTTCCCTTGCCTGCTTCCCAGCGCTGAAGAGCCATGGTGGTGCAGTGGTTAGAATGCAGGATTGCAGGCTAACTCTGCCCACAGCCAGGATCCTGATCCTGATTGACTCGGCTGACTCAGCCTTCCATCCTTCCAAAATTGGTAAAATGAGGACCCAGATTATTGGGGGTAATATGCTGACTCTGCAAACTGCTTAGAAAGGACTGTAAAAGACTATGAAGTAGTACATAAGTTCAAGTGCTATTGCTATTGAAGGCACAAGGACACCACTGGCTTCCTATCTGATCTGGGTTTACTCTCTAAAAAAACTATCTAGTATGTGAGATAATTTTAATCTGTGATTCACTCTCCTGGTTTCTTGCCTGATGCCTTCATTATCACACCAGACTTATTCTCCTATTTTGAAGTAAATTAATACAATCTGCGAAGTATTTATAATTCATAGACTGTAAAATTTTAGATTACTTGCAGTTTATTATGATATAATAGCATATGCTTTATGATCGAAACACTGTTATTATTTTATCTCACCCATTTAATATTACTTTTGTGCTATAAGTCTCTAATTGGCAGAAAAAGTAGCAGCATGCCTACAAACTAATTTAAAATCTTACACATAAAATGATACAATCTTGAGAGAATTCTTTTCAATTTTACAATGTAGAATGGGACTGTTTTTTCATGTCACTTTTTGTTTTACCAGTGTTGGAAGTTAAAACCCACCCCACTCCTAGGAAAATGATATATTTTAGGATATACAAAAAAGGCAGAATATTTCCCCTAAAAAGAAAAATAGAAACCCAGAGGCAAAACTCAGCTCCCCCCCTTCCCCTTTGCTAATGGACCATTACTCTGGCCAATCTATTTTACATAACAAAGATCTACTCCAGGTAGAGCTATAATAGGAATTGCCCAAAGCCCTTTCATTACATCATCATCCAGCAAGGCTCAACCAAGCCTGGGACTCAGGACAGTGTACATGGTTCCATGGGAATCTGACAACCAATCAGAATATAAGCTCAAATTCAAATCAACAGAACCCAGAAGGATAATTCTTCCAACACCGGTAATATTTTTCATAATGTATGTTTTGAGTTCATTGCTTTCACTTGAGTACACTGCTTTCACTCGATTGCATAAGAGGAAGCTGGCATATGACAGATAAAGTATAGAAATACAGAAATTATAAAAAGTCAAGCACACCTTCTATGGTTTGGGTCACATACTTAACCCACAGGCTTTACACACGTTCCCTGTGTAACTTCTGTTTTGTCCGGAAAAACGCGAGGTAGACCGGGTTCCAACAGCAAAGTCTTTATTTAAGTCAGGATGTAGAAAG
>BHFT01016033.1:0-14236 GCA_004320025.1 Laticauda laticaudata | reverse complement strand
ATATCCGTTGGTTTGTCTGTCCTGTTTCAGGCTATTATCTTTTCTCATCAAAGCAAAATATTCTCCTGTAATTACTGATTGGAGGTATGACGTCTTTATATCTTTCCCTAAATTTATAACACTTAATATAATACATAATTTCATTTAGATTCTGCTTCAGTATATTATAAAGCTACATACAATATTTTAAAAAAGAAGAGATTATAAATATGTAATATAATTAAAAAAACAATCCATACCAATTCAATCTATCATTAAAAATTAGTATTCATTTAAATCTTAACATTTTACACATTACTTTTTCAATAGATATCATACTTCTAGGGAACTCTTATAAATTTTGCATAGTTACTTTCCCCATTTCACTTATATTTTAAAACATTGTGTAAAGTGTTCCCATTCCTTCCTAAATTCAATCTCTCATTTATTTCGTTTCATTTATTTTGTTCAAAAAGGTTTCACTGGAATTATAGTATTTTTTCCACTTTTTAATCATATGTTGTTCCAATTTTCTAACATTATTTCTAATACAAGTATAGCAAACAATCTTATGTACCTTTGCAAAATCTCTTCACGTTTAATTTTTACCCATTATCTCTGAATAAGTCCTGTTTCTTTACATCTTGCTCCAAACCTTTGTAGCTTCCTCCACCTTCCTTCCTCCTTGCTTCTTCATTCTGCCCTCTTACCTCCTTGTCTCTCCACCTCCATTTTCCTCTTCTGTGCTTCCCCTTTTCTGTTGCTTTCTGACATTATATCCAATTTCCACCTTATTTTTCCTTTTGTTTTTTTTCAGGTCTTAAATTCTCCATTCTCTTTCCTCTCTTCCCTTTCTTCCCCAATAAAGTTATTTGTTCATTAAGATTGGCTCTTCTTTGTCCCAGTCTCTTGTTGCGCAGTCTTTCTTGTAGTTTCTCGCAGGTATCGCCTTTCTAAGAAGTGAAAAACGGAGCCAAGAAAGCCCTTCCTTTCTTGTTCCTCTTCTTTATATTTTTTAAATTCCATTTTCAGTTCATCCACAAAGTAATGCATTGTAAAAATTCTCTAAACACCACCAATGTTTTAAATCTTTCAAATATAATTCCAAGAAGTCCCAAAGTGGTCCAAATACACACAAGCTGGTTTTGTTTTAATACTTTCTTCATTTTCACTTTCTCTTCCTGGGTTACAATTCAGTTACAAAGTTCCAATAAACTGTAATCTTATAGAAGTCTTGTTACAATTTAGTTTTAAATCTTTTAGATTCCAAGCAGTCTCCTTCCAGCCAAATCTTACTCTTATTTTTTCCTCTCCTTTCCACTTACAGCAAAGAAAAACAAATAGGCTTTTTCAGTGATCAAAATCTTTATTGTCCCCTTTGATTTAATTTCCAGTTTAATTACCCTGCTGATGCCTAAGCGGATGTTTTTTCCGATTTCTCATTCATTTGCTGTCACCGAAGGAGGAGAGTGAGAAAAAACAAAACTTTCCCTTTTAACTTTCATGATCGCATGCCTCTGATCTTCTTTGGGAGCAATGTATCTTTTTTTTTATTTATTAAATTCCAGAAATCTTGAATTGTTCTTCTTATGCTGTCATCAAAACTTTCAACCTTATTCTTCACTGTACGTTCTTTTTCCAGATGAGTGCTTCTTTGAGGCAGCCATTTTGACCTGATCGCTCTTACGCACCCTTCGGAAAAGGGAGTTAAGCCAGCTGGGAGAGGAGATGCGTGCTCCTCTGACCTGCTGGGTCTCCTCCTCTCCGCCACTCTAAGGGTGGTTTAGCCCCGAATGTTTGGCTGGCTTGGGGCACTCCAGCGGCGAGTGCAAGAGAAACGTACAGACTCCGCTGATCCTGCTGCCGCAGAGCCCTATAAATCGGAAGTTCCTGCCAATAACTTATCTATCAGATTCGATATCCTTAAATTTCCCATCTTATTTGTCACCTATTTATTAAATTTTACATGATCGGTAAATGCATTTGCTTTCTCTTAATCACTATTTCTTCCTGTCAAACACAACATGGTTTATTGTTATTTAATTTTCAGATCCCTTAATTTTCAGTTCCTGAGTTGAATGTTGTGTAGCTTCATATAATTAACTTAAAATTCATTGCAAAACCATTCAGTTTATTTATTTTATTTAATTTTTGTTTGTCAAGCATGTATGCAGAACAACAAAGTAATAAGTATGAAACATAAAATATAAACATCTAAGTATAACAGGTATAAGTATATAACATAATAAATAGTACAAAAAATGGATAATGGGAAACCAGTCCGGACAGGGATAATAGGCAACCTGGTACACTTAATGCACCACCCCCACCAGACTCTTAGAAATGGAGTGAGGCTCCAGTGTATTTTGTTCCATAGCCACTATGAACTGTTACAAACACAGCTAATTCAGTGATTGACTAACCTTTTGGGCTCCTGTGCCAAGAACTGCACGCATCGATGCACTCGCATTGCTCGTGTGCCAGCACCCAGAGGCAATGGCGTGCAGGACCCATATAAGTATAATGATCTAAATTGAGATGAAATAAATAAAATAGAATTAAGAGAGTTAAAAGAGGAGAGAAGCTATACAGAAAATGTAGAAAGGTTATAAGATATGGAATGGTATATAAAAATGAGCATTAACTTGAATTGGTGTCTGTACGAAGAGATGTAACCCGGGATCGGGCTGATTTCAAAAAAGAAGTTTTATGTTTTTATGTTATTTGTTTTGTTTGTATATGTTTGCTTTTTAAAAATCAGTAACATTTTTGGGAAAATAAAGTTATTGGGCAGCAAGGGGTTTGTAGCAATGAATGAAAGTTTGTTTTTTTTAAATACCCAAAATGGCTTGGAAAAGTGTATATACTTTTGCCTATGTTGTTATATAAGACTTGAGTATGTCAGGACTCAGGGGAAACAGATCGTAAATTGAATACAGTGAAAATAGTATAGAAAGGACTAGTGTTGAATGCTAAATAAAACCATTATAACCATAAAAAAGAAAAGAACATGCACACCCCTTCCCTCTTGTTTGTTAATTTCACATGGTTCCACGCTTGAGGGCTGGCCTCAAAGGTGTGTGAAAAGAGGAACAGTGACACAAGTGACAAAAGGAAATATTTGTAACTCATGGATGAATTTTGGAATCCTTGATGCTTTCTGAGAGCTTGGTGGTTTTCTTGCAGACATTTCATTGTCCAATTAGGTAACGTTACTCTTCTAGCACTGAATATCTTACCTTGTTGGATAATGAAATACCTGCAAGGGAAACAACCAGCTCAGAGAGCAACAAAAACTCCACAAGACAGGCAGCCTGTTCTGAAGCCAGACCTTCCCAATCGGAGCTGCAGAGGTCTTAATGATGGATGAGGTCCATGCTGACTGGGGACAGGCTGAAAGGGAAGAACATCAAAAGACAGAGAAGTCCAATCTCCTGAAACAATTGGCCAACTGTATTACACAGAGAGCCCCCCCCCCCCAACAAATCCCAACTTTAAAACCTTTGCAGGTGCTGATTTTCAAGGGGATGATATTTTATAGGTGGAACCATCTTCATGAAGACAAGATCTATAGCCAACTTGCAACTCTCTGTGAAATGTTTGCCTATTCTTCTAGCAAAGTGATTACACAAGCTGCTTTGTGTGGCATAGCCGATTGCCACATGTCGGCTGTTTTACACACAGGGCTTGCAGCAGAAGGTGAGTTGCAAATGCTGTATGCAAAGTGCACACTTGGAGCATGCACTCACACTAAACTGGTAGGATAAATGTTTGAAACCCACCACTGCTGAAGAACCATCCATTTCACTCTCTGGTAACACTATATTGATAGATGCCATAGCAGGGCATTTTTCTCTAGCATGACAAACTTGCCAATATCTACAGCTTGGATGTAGGATGAGGGTGGAGGTTCATTCTCCAAGCTCGTGGATTGGTTTCCAAACATTTCATTACCAGCCTTGGTAACCAGCAGAATTTAGGGGGATGTTACTGTCAGTATGTGGTCACTAGGTTTTGTGATGGGGAGGTCAAATCTGTTGAGGGTCACATCAGGTGAAGGCCTTGTGATGGGTCAGGTGTCAATGGGGGAAGTTGGATTTGCTTAACCATGGCAAAAAAAGGCATGCAAGCAGGCACAACTCATTAACAATCCTCTTACTTAACAAGGGAAATTCTGGTCCTGACTGACTTCATAAATTGAGGAATATCTGCATATTTTTCCAGTTGCAGTTTCCATAGAGGATAAATATAAGATTAACAGTTGGAAGGGATCTTGTAGGTAGTGGTGGGATTCAAAAAATGTTGCTACAAGTTCTAGGGGCATGGCTTGGTGGGTGTGGCTTGATGAGCATGGCAGGGGAAGGTTACTGCAAAATCCCCATTCCCTCCCTACCCCACTAACCTGCTTTCCAGCTGTGTTCTCCTGTGCAGGGCAACAAAAAAGGACCCAGCTGATCAGCTGGGACTCAATGGGAGGCAGAGAATAGATGGGGGCGGGGCCAGTCAGAGGTAGCATTTGCCGGTTCTCCAAACTACTCAAAATTTCCACGACTGGTTCTCCAGAACTGGTCAGAAGCTGCTGAATACCACTTCTGAAACCAACCCACAAGCTTGGAGAAGGAATTGCCTTCTCATGACAGACTTGTCCAGATGCCGATTTTTTTTTTCCCCAACCATTTAAAGTTTTTTTGAATGAGCCAGCAGAAGTATTTTCTTCATCCCTGTCCAAGGAAGACAACTGTTCTTAGTTTGGTGACATACCCGGCAGTCAAACCACGAACACCCTGTCTTGATGCAGACTTTGCTTTCTTGCAGGTGGAGAAGCATTGCACCAGGTTGATCTCCAACTCTCTGAAAGCTGATCCTGTCTCTTTGAGCCTCTACTATGAATCCCTCTGTCCTGGTTGCCGCCAATTTCTTGTGCTGATGCTCTTTCCCACTTGGCTGATGCTAAACGATATCATGAATGTCACTTTAGTCCCCTACGGGAATGCAGAGGTAGGAGAATATCCCTGGGTTGCAGCAGAATGACTGAAGATGTAATGAAGATGATTCCTTTTCCAGATTTCTCATCCACTCCATTTATCATCTTACAGGAGAGGAAAGAGGCCACAAAATGGCACTTTGAATGCCAGCATGGCGAAGAGGAATGCTTGGGGAACATGATAGAGGTTTGTGCTTGTTGAATCAAAGTGAGACAAGTTGGGAGTGGGTTGGGATGTGGGAATGACCTCTTGGAGCAGATCAACCATGTTGCAACTTGGAAATGCCTTCCTGTATCTACACAGCAGCATGCTCTAGAGCAAGGGTCTCCAGCTCCCAGAGTTCCTCAGCCAGCTTTGCAGACACCAGTTTTGGCATCCGTATCCAGTTTTCAGCCTCCGCACATCCCGTTTTTGGCCTCTGCATGCCTCATTTTTGACCCGTTCCAGGAGGCAGGGATCAGAACAGGCAAAAAATGGGGTGCATGAAGGCCAAAAATGGGGCGTGTGGAGGCCAAAATTGAGATACGGAGGCAGCAATAGGCAATGGTAATCCCTGCAGCCTGAAATGGGCTGATCATTGGGAAGCTGATCCAACCAACAATTAGCTGCTTGTGCCAGTCAGGCTGTGTTAAAACTGAAACAGGTTATTTGCTATTTGCTACAAGGAGGCAAATTGCTGAGAGGCAGAGGCCAAAAGGTGGGGGCCAGTGGATGGGCAGGGCTTTGGCAACATTTGGTGTATAAAATGCACAGACATTTCCACCCACTTTTGGGAGGTGGAAAAAGTGTGTCTTATACTCCCAAAAATACGGTAGCTTGTTTTTAGATATTGGTTCTATGTGTTAACTTTAATCAGGGGTTTTCAATTCAATGTACAGAATATGAAGGATGTGTGTTTGTATTTATTTTAACAGTCATAATGTACACTGAAGATGGCATTTAATTTTGTTGTATGATATGCAACGACAATAAAGTAAACTAAAATTAAAGTTTTGACAATAGGATTTAAGAGTGCCTAAATCCATGGCACAGGCATTCTCCTCTGGATGGTTTTTCACTTTTCTGCACCCTCCTCCCCATCTCTTCTTGTGCCTCCACTGGAGGGGTGTTTGAAGGTGTGGTCAAAAAAGTTAAAGTGGCAACCATAGTGAAGCTCTACCCCTTTTTTATGCTCATTGCACAGACTACCTTGTGTAGATGTGTGTTGTAGTTATACACTTGATCTTCTGACCATACTGTGTGGAAAGTCCTCCCTAACCCTTGTGCTTTGCCTTCACCAGGCTTGTATCAACCACCTGTATCCAGGGTACGCTTTTCCGCTCATCTTCTGCATGGAATCAAGTTCAGATGTCACCACCAGCTTGCCACTGGTATGCAACGGGCCTTCCTGCAATTCTGATCTGATGGGGGATCACAAGGAGACATCAGAGGGAGGGATGGTAGGACTAAGGCTGAACACTCGGTTTTAACGTGGCTGAGGGATTGTGCCATGCCAAGGCATTTATTTTACCCATGCCAAAGATGGCCACTGCCTGTTTAGAAACACTGAAGCCAGGAATGCTGGATTCTGCAAAGAGAATAAATAAAGAATAAAATTAAATAGAATCAGCAAAAGCTGAATATGACTGAGAAAACTGAAAAAAAATCTTAGCAAGCAGGGTGTCCACAGTGCATGTGTGAATTCCACTAGGTAGACCAGTCCAGAAACCAGTTCTGCTGGAAGACCAATGCTAATTTTATTGAGATTGTCTTTATCATAATACCATCTTGCAAACCTTCCACCTCCCCCTTCTTATACTCGGGTGAATCCGGGAAATTGTCAACATTCCAGGTAATTTACACATTCAGAACAGAACTTCGAGGTAGGTAGATTCCTCAAAGAACAATGTATTGGCTGCATCATATTGGGACAACCAGTGAAAACCGACTCTGAAAGTTCCCACGGTTTTCACCTAATTGAAAAGTGAAAGTTTTCCCCTCCCCCCAAGTCATCAGTGACATTGTCCAACAGAAATGCTGGCCGCTTGCTTGGTGACTCCACTCCTCCTCTCCCAGCCACCTGTTGGAATGACGAGGAAACCTTTTTGTTTTGATGGCATAACCCCAGCAAACGTTTCCCCACTCCTCATCCCCTCTTCTGCCTTGTGGCAACCCTGAAGCTACAAAGATGGCCTTGGCCAGGTCTGCTTCAGGGTTGACAGTGGTAAATGCCTGAGCCTCTTCCAAACAGCATCTCGTTGCTCAGGACTTTAAAATGTTTCATGTCCTTTAGCTCAGGAAATACACAAATTGTCTTGCATACAGTATGGTCAGAAAAGTTTTGATGGTAGTCCCTGATAGTAAAATTGAAGCTCCCAGGTTACAAAATTAACTTCTTTGAGAGTTATATGTGGTCCCGTTTCCGCTGTCAAGGAAGTTTCTTCTCTTCTGTCCCACTGGTTGAATTCTGCTAATAATCATTTAAATTTCAATTTAATTTGCTTAATGATGGTAATTGGGAATGGAATTTCTGTTACTAAGGGATGCAGTCATAAAGCATGATGTCATGTGACCATGCATTTCGCAATGGCAGTCCCAACAGACCCTGGTTGCAGTGGGGTGTCAAGCGATCCCCTCCCTGATTCTGACTTCTGATTTCCTGCCAGCTTCCCTGTTGATTTTGCTTGGGGGAAGATGTCAAGAAAGGTTGCAGATTGCAGAAAGGTTGCAAGAAAGACTGTAATCCCATGGCCATGGGATGTTGCAATCAGTGGAACTTTGAGGACCGGTTGCAAGTATCCCTCTCTCGGCACCTTTATAAATTCTAATGGTTGCTGAAGAAGTGGTCAGTAACCAAGAACTACCTGATATATGTTAGATGCCATAAGTTAGCCATCCTCAATCTTTCTGGCTGTATGGATTGGCAGCAGTGGAGGGTGGGAATGGTTTCGCGTCAGAGGTGGTATTCAGCAGGTTCTGACCAGTTCTGGAGAACTGGTAGCGGAAATTTTGAGTAGTTCAAAGAACCAGCAAATGCCACACCTCTGACTGGAGATTTTATAGTATCCTTCCCCTGCCACGCCCACAGAACCGGTAGTAAATTTTTTTTAATCCCACCACTGTTTCGTGTGTGCCACCTAATTCCATGCATGCACAAATGGAGCTTTGTGTGCTCGCCTACAGATTATGTGGCCCGGTTCCCAATAGGCCATGGACTGTAGCGGACTGTGGACTAGGGGTTCGGGATCCCTGCCATAAGTGTCCAGTGGATTGAAAGCACACATGTAGTAATAATAATTTATTGTTAAATTATTATCCTACCTTTTCACCCAGGAACTCATGTAGCATTTGTGTTCCATTTCTTTGCTCATTTCTATAAGCTGGATGGGTCTGAGAGAGAGCCCCAATAATACATTAGCTTCTATAGCAGCAGGATTTACAAAGGCAGTCAAATCCACCTTCATCTTTTAGTGGTTGTGATTAGAGGTTCCAGGGATCAATGAAATGGGTTTAATAAAATTGCTCGTTCTTGTTTCAAAGCAATAACGATTGTCCGTTCTGTTTCTGCAGTGCCTGAAATTGTATGCTCCTAATGCCTCCTTAGCAGATATCAATGCATGTGTGACTGGAGACCTAGGTAACAAGCTTATGCATAGGAATGCTGAACTCACCAGGGCTCTGAAACCACATCACGAGTATGTGCCATGGATTCTCATTAATGGGGTAAGTGTTAATGGAAGTGGGAGATAATGTTCCCTCCTTGTCTCTTCTTGTATTAATCTTAGAATTGTAGTCCAGGATTGACCTCTGGGGTTCTGGGTGCTTTCTGAGCTTGGTACTGCAATGGGGATGTTACCTAGCTTGGTAATGAAACATCTGCCAGAAAGCTCAAAAGAGCAATAAGGACACCATTGTGCTAATCTTCTAGAAGCCACAGATATAGCAAGCTTTGCAAAGAAGTTGCTAAATCACAATGTAAAGCAGGGGTGTCAAACTCAATTTCATTGAGGGCCACATCAGAGCTGTGATTGACCTGGGGGGCACCGGGGCGGAGCTGACTGACTCAGCAGGCATGGCCAGTTTGACGCCACTCCCCAAACTGCTGGCATGGGGTACACCAGGCTGAAACCATGCTGTCTCGATCATTCCTCTTCACAGTGGGTAGACCAGAATGTGCTATGAAGTATGACTGTCTTGAGCATTTGAGCTCAATCCTTAAATATTTTGCACAGTGTTGTAAGTCCTGGACTTACAACAGTTCATTTAGTGACCATTCAAAGTTACAGTGGCAATGAAAAAGAAGTGATGAAGGTTTTTCAACCCTTGGAACCACTGCTGCATCTCTATGGCCCTATGGTCAAAATTTGGACACTTGGCAACTGGTTCATATTTATGATGCTTGCAGTGTCCTGGGGTCATGTGATCAACTCTTGCGATCTTGTGACAAGCAAAGGCAGGTTCACTTAACAACTGCGTTACTAACTTAACAGCCTTGGTGATTCACTTAATAACTGTGGCAAGAAAGATCGTGAAATGGAGCAAAATTCACTTAACAAATGGTTCGCCTAGCAACATACATTTTGGGCTCAGTTGTGATTGTAAGTCAGGCACTACCTGTATTCAAGTCTTTTGATGAAATCTGCTTGCAGAGTAACCAGACTCACTGGTCTACTGCCATGGTGAAAATGTCTCCCTCCACTTTGTTTATTTTTCTCAGGAACACAGTGAAAAACTTCAAACTCAGGCACAAGAGTCTCTCTTCAATTTGGTTTGCAGCTTGTATAAGGCAAGTATCGCTTTCTTCCAAGAACTATTCCTGGTTTTGTTTCTCCACTCATCTTGAATGGATACAAAGAGGTTGGGGAAACATTTTATCTATGAGTTGTTCTGGTTTTGCTCTTATTGCACCAAGTTACTCATAGCATATTACCGTGTTTCTCCAACAATACGGCCTCCAACGCTAGGAAGGCCCAGCATGATTTCTAGGCATGAGGTGAAATTAAGCCCCGCCCCCTAAATTTAGGCGTATTTCAACCATGCGTTTCCCCGCCATTTCTCACATCGTTTGTTAGATCTACACGGGATGAAGAGAAAAGGGGGATGGGGAGAAAACTTGCCTTTAGGAGGGTCCTGCAGGTAGCCGAGGCCAGAATACCCCGATAGCTGATAGAAGCTCCCTGAAGGCAGAGTCACCAGCCACTTCGATCGGCCGGTAGAAGCGGCCTGGGAGTGAGCGCACACACACACTCCCCTCGCCACGAGACCGCTTCTATCCGCCGATTGAAAGCTAGCTCCCTTGAGGACATAGTCCTCAGCTGCTTCGGGGCGATGCGTGGCTGCCCCAGTCCCCTCGCCTTTAGGGCAGTCTCTTTCCGGCAATGGAAGCTCCCCAAGTGCGGTCAAGAGCCACTTCGATCAGCCGGTAGAAGCGGCCTGGGGCGAGCGCACACACACACTCCCGTCGCCGCGATCTGACACTGTCTTTTAACTTGGAAGATGTGGTTTTTTTAATTTGCTAAAATAAAATTCTAAGAAGTATTCCAACATGTAGAGTTTTGTCCCTTGCTTCTGTTTACTCTATTATTCAGTCCTTTGGAGGAAAAAAAATCAATACAGCATACAGTGAGAAGAAAATGGGAGATCCTCAATCTCATAGGCTAGATTTGCAAAGCACATTAAATGAGGTTAAAATGAAGTTGGGTGGTTAAGCTTGTTGTTAAGCTTGTTGTGAAACTTAAACAGGTTTCTGAACATGTTACGTAAAAACCATGCTTTGAGTTAGGAGCTCACGGATCTAAAATAAGTCTTTTGTAATGAAAAATGGGGTAGCAAATGGAGCAGCCAGAAATATTTTTTAAAAAACTTGTTGCTGCTCTTTGAAGTCCTTCATGATCTGCTGAATCCTGAAATGAAGTGTTGCAACCTTTTTGTGATAGATCCCTCTTGTGACATCAAACTTATTTGGGATTTCTGAAGTTACATTACAACAGAAATTAGTCCATAGTAGTAAATCAGGTGACATAAAAATCTTAGTTGAAAGAAAAAGAACATGCACACATTACACAGAGCCAGTAACTAAGAGCTGTGATAACTAAGAATTGGTATTATTTCGTTGAGATAATCCTTCTGATTTTTGCCTACTTTTATGTTTGCAGGGAGATTTGCCAGCTGCCTGCAAAAGGCCAAAGGAACTTCCTTTTCCCCCAATTCACACTTTCTTGAGGAAGTCCGCACCCAACTTGTTGGAGTTTCTGGAGACAGAGAAGACAGTTTATCAGGCTGCCCAAGGAAAAGCAAAGGAAACCTTTTAGGATTTTAATCCTACATGTCATTTGTCAAATTTTCCTGCTACAAGATGGAGCTTGGATCTGGAATGCAGTGAAGTCAAGGAACTTTTCAAGGAGGCAGAAGAAGAAAAATCAGGGGCAGGTGTTTTGGGAAGAAGTCTTGATTTTCTTGGTGCTATAAGAATAAACCTTTGGAAAGGTAGCTTCTGTCATTCTTTAGCAGGAATTACACATTTTAACCTCATAAAAGTTGCTTATTTTACCCTTGTTCCTACTTCCTTTGATTGCACCTCCAAAATGGAAATGTCGTCTTTAGGAGGAAAAAAAATCATGTCTTCAGAAAGACAAAGGTTGCTCTCTTCTCGCCAACATCCAATCCTGTTGGTGATCTGAGATATGGGAAACTGCATCATAACCTGGGGAGTGGGAGCAACATCTTCCTGAGGACCAACCTTGGCATCAGCTCTGTTAATATTCCAAAGAGTCTGTTTTTTGAATAAAGGTGCATCAAGACCAGTGGTGATATGCTACCGGTTCAGACCGGTTCAGCTGAACTGGTAGTAAAAAAAACCAATTAGCTGAGAGGAGGGGAAAAAATCCTCCAACAATCAGCTTTCCCCACACCAGCTGAGAGGGAAAAAAAGAGAAAATTCTCCCATCTGCCCCTGCGCTTTTCTCTTCTTTATCCTCTTGGCTGGTTGGTGTGGCAGGTCTCAGCTGGTGTCGGGAAAGCTGTTAGGCGAAGTACGACCACCAAGCCATGCCCACAGAACTGGTGGTAAAACAATTTGAATCCCACCACTGATCAAGACGGCCAATATAACTGGGTTTTCCTTCTGCATGGGAGCACAACAACATAATTTGTTAGCTGGTCTCTATTCCTGTCTTTGCAATGCAGCTTATGGCAGAGCAAGAGATCTCCTAGTTGTGGGAAAAACATCCTTCAGGTGCTGTTCCTGAAGCAGGCTAGGGATGGGGGAGAAGACTAGTTTCAACAAGAGGCTGGAATGACAGGTTTGGCCATCTATTGAAACCTAATCTGCAAAGTGGGTGAAAAGTTTCCTGCTTTGTTCAGGAGTTCCCATTCCTTTTGTGGATCAAACTTCAGATGATTGCTCTTGTGTGGGGTCTTTTATTCCATTGCTGTCCTCTGCTTGCCTTTTCTAATGGTTGTCACCTTCAAAATTGATGTGAGACATTTGTTAAGGGAATTTTGCCCCATTTTGCAACCTTTCTTACCACCGTTGTTAAGTGAATCACTGCAGTTGTTAAGTTAGTAACATGGTTGTTAAGTGAATCTGGAATCAGTGGCCTCCTCATTGACTTTGCTTGTCAGAAGGTCGCAAAAGCTGATCACATGATCCTGGGACACTGCAAGCATCATAAATAGAAACCAATGGCCAAGCATCCAAATTTTGATCATGGGGAATGCTGCAAAGGTCATAAATGTGAAAATGGTCATAAGTCACTTTTGTCAGTGCCATTGTAACTTTGGATGGTCCCTAAAGGAACTGTTGTAGGATGAGGACCACTTGTACAGGATTAATTGTTAAAAGCAACTCCACACTGAATCTTCCAGTCAAAGAGGCAGCCTTGTTTTTATTTCTATATAATGAATGCTGTCTTGGTCTCTCACATTCCCCTGCTTTACTCTCTCACACTAATGTGCATGCTACCACTTTTGGACTCAATGGTCTTTTTTGCTTGATTGTCTTTCATCCTTGTCAGCCACGCACATTCACCCATCTGCCTCTTGTTCTTTCTCTCTCGTTCACTTACTTTCACTAATTTTGCCCAAAAACCACTGATGGAAGGCAGGTGACAGATTGAGATGGGAAAATAGTATTCATGATCTACTTTATGAGACATCAATCTAATGTTTTGCATGAAATACCTAGGCTCATATCAGTAAAGCCGCTACATATGTTTTGCTGCACACTCAAATTCCTGGTGCCTAATCAGAATGTTAATGGAAGGAAATCAAGAGCAAATGGAATAGAATTAGAATAGAATATAATTTTTTATTGGGGGAGTGTGATTGGACACACAAGGAATTTGTCTTGGAGCAAGTGCTCTCAGTGTACATAAAAGATACATTCGTCAAGAGTCAAGAATCATAAGGTACAGCACTTAATGATAGTCAAGGTACTATAAGCAATCAAATCATACTAGGAAACAGTCAATATGAATCAAGGATATAAGTGACAGTTACAGTCATACAGTCACAAGTGGGAGGGGATGGTGATAAGGAGTGATGAGAAGATGAATAGTAATAGTGCAGACTTTTTAAATAGTTGGACAGTGTTGAGGGAATTATTTGTTTAGCAGAGTGATGGCTTTCGAGGAAAAACTTGTGTCTAGTTGTTCTGGTGTACAGTGCTCTATAGCGTCATTTTGACGGAAGGAGTTGAAACAGTTTATGTCCAGGATGTGAGCAGTCTATAAATATTTTCACAGCCCTCTTTTTCACTCGTGCAGTATACAGTTTCTCAATTGAAGGCAGGTGGGTAGTAATTGTTTTTTCTGCAGTCCTAATTATCCTCTGAAGTCTGTGCCTGTCCTGTTGGGTTGCAGAACCAAACCAAACCAGTTATAGAGGTGCAGATATAGACTCAATAATTCCTCTGTAGAATTGGATCAGCAGTTCCTTGGGCAGTTTGAGCTTTCTGAGTTGGTGCAGAAAGAACATTCTTTGGATTGCTTGTGTTGCACCTTCAGCTTCTATTGTATACTTATATGCTGCTTTCCAGTGCTTTCCAGCTCTCTTTAAGCAGTTTAGAGTTGGCATCTTGCCCCCAACAATCTGGCTCCTCTTAAACCGACCTTGGAAGGATGGAAGGCTGAATCAACTATGAGCCTGGTGAGAATCAAACTGCCGGAAGCCGACAGTCAGGAAAATTAGCCCGCAGTGCTGCATAAATAGGCCCTGTCCCATTGCACTTACGGATGCAAAGAGGATGTAAAACGTTAAAAAAAGCTTGCCATCCATTGGAAAATGCTATGCAT
>BHFT01016032.1:0-13562 GCA_004320025.1 Laticauda laticaudata | reverse complement strand
TATCGCTACAAGATGGGTTAGGAGATAACCATCTTTTACTACAAGGCAGATATGCAAAGGATTGGTCATTAAAGAAAAACTTCATCACAAAATGAGTTATGAGGATACCTGATGAACCAATAAATGTACTTTGTTATGGACGTCTCATTGAATTTATCTATCTGCATCTGCACAGCTTAAAAATCCACTACTTGCAGAATTCAGAAAAAGAAATGCACTCCTTCATAAAATGATCTTGCTTTAAAATCAAGACCAGCAACACAGTGGAATAGTTGCTCTATTCAGGAAATTGGCTTTGAGCAGACAAAGCTGATTAATTCAGCTAGTTGGGCTACAAAGGAATGGGAACACTTAATTAGCAGCTAGTAAATGCAGCTGTGGAAGGTGGAGCTGGGGGTTGGAAGGCTGACCTGTGACCTTGAAGGAAATTGGGTAGAATGTGCCTCATCACATCAAATTTGTACAGTTTGTAGACTTCACAGACCTGACAGTTGCCAAATTCCCCCGAGTTTGGGGGTTGGCCGAATCTTACAAATATCCTAATGAGACAAAGCTGCCTATAGAACTGTGCAATTTGCTTTCATTTTGACCAGAGTTGTGCTAAGTTATCCAGTTTAACACAGATTTTTTTTGCTGAAGACAAATAACTGTCACATGCACAAAAAGTCCCTGCCATTTTGCAAGCGATTTAAAAAAAAAAAAAAAAAGCAAATATAGGTAACCTTGACTTACAACCATTTGTTCCGTGACTGAAGTTACAATGGTACCCGTTTGAAGTTTTATTTTTATTTATTTGTTTGTCAAACATGTACATGATATGACAGTTGCACTCTCCCTTGGTCAAGTGATCATCATCTGTAACCTTCCCAGCCGGCTTTCGATAAGCAAACTCAGCTGAGGAAGCCAGATTCACTTAATAATCCCATGATACACTTAACAACTGCCTTGTTTAGCAAGAGAGATTCTGGATCCAATTGCAGTTGTAAGTTAAGGATCAGCTGTATTTTAAAACTTTTTAAAGAATAAAATATATTACTACATAAAAGAAGAAAAGTCACAGTGACTGAAGAGTAAAATACCTGTAAATAGAGCATTTACAGTTTCATTACCTTTAGAATTATTTCACTGATCACATAACTAATAAATATAACATCATAGTGTCACCTTGAGAAATAATTGTAAAACACTACAAAACTCAGCATAGCAGTATTTATATTGTGGCCACCATAGTTTATGGTGACGCAGTGGTTGGAATGGAGTGTTTCAGGCTAATTCTGCTGAATGCCATCAGTTTGGTACTTTGAGTCTCACCAGCTCAAGGTTGACTCAGCCTTCCATCCTTCCGAGGTGGGTAAAATGAGGACCCAGATTGTTGGGGGCAATAGGCTGCCTCTGTAAACTGCTTAGAATGGGCTGTGAAGCAGTGTGAAGCGGCATATAAGTCGGTGCTATTGCTGTTATCATTAGCTAAACTAAACACACATGCTTTTACCAAAAAATAAAATATAAAAGGAAATAATGAAAGCAATCAGTAAAAATAATATTAATTTCTTTTTTATTATTATTTTGCCTTTTTAACTGTTCTCATCACCATCTTCTGAAACAGTGTTTTTTAACCTTGGCAACTTGAAGATGGGTGAGTCTGTCATCTGCACCTCTATAACTGTCTGGTTTGGTTCTGCAACCCAACAAGACAGACACAGACTTCAGAGAGTAATTAGGACTGCAGAAAAACAATAACGTACAAAAACCTTGCTTCGATCGAGGGCTCTGTGTACTGTATGAGTCAAAGAGGGCTGTGAAAATATTTAATATAAACTGTTTCAACTCCTATCCTCAAAAATGATGCTATAGAGCACTGCACATCAGAAGAATTGAACACAAGGACAGTTTTTTCCAAAAAGCCATTACTATGCTAAAACAAATAATTCCCTCAACGCTGTCCAACTATTTACAGAGTCTTCACTATTATTTACTGTCATGCCCCTATTGGAATCTGATTGGAGGGGGAGTAGGAGTGTGCTCCTTTGGCTGTGGAAGAAACTGCGGGAGGGCAAAATCTGGCTGGGCAGAGCATGGGAGAGTTGAGCAAGGGAGAGGAATTCAGAGGAAGATCCAGGCCCACCCCCTCTTCACCTAGGGCATGCAGGGAAGGAATGGAGAAGGGAGCAATATGAGTTACATGGCTTACGGGGAGGAAAGGGCCCTGATTCCCTTCATTAGGCTGCAGCTTGGGAAACACAATGCTTAAAAGGGAAACTGCATGCAGCAAGCTTTTGGGAGCAAATTGTGCATTTATCTGGTATCAGGGTCGTGGCTTGTCGTTTCCTGGCATCTTCCCAACTCTGAGTTTGGCCATGCTTTCAAGTCTGAAATTCCTTCTCTTGCCTGTCAAGTTAATTATGCAGTTTCGTTTGTTTGGATTTTTAGTTACAGTTTGTATGTACCTTGTTTGGACTGAATTTTCTCCCATTAAAGGGCTGTTCTAGGAGAGTTTTTTCTCCAGCCCAAAGGTAATCTGAACATTGGGAGCAAAGTTGGAGATAATAAAGGGACTCTTCTTGCTTATTTGACTGTGTTGCCTTTTTGCCATTGCCCCAGGTCATCAAAATTACTATTAATCTTCTCATCACTCCTTATTACCCATCCCCTACCCACTTGTGACTATATATGACTGTAACTTTGTCGCTTGTATCCTTACGATTTATATTGTTTCTTAAGCCCATGTCACACGCGAACCAACGGATGCAAAGAGGATGTAAAATGGACAAAAAAACCTTGCCATCTGTTCGAAAACGCGATGTACTCACTGACCTCCATTTTGCTTCCTCTCTATCCGTCCAGCATCCGTTATGGACGTTTCATCTGCTCCAAAAGTTTTTGGCTGCCTAAAACTTTTGCCGCAGAAAATGTATCCAGTTCATCCATTCTGCATCCGCTACGCATCTGCTACGCATCCGTTACGCATACCGTTACGCATCCGCTTATATCCGCTAGGTGCATCCGCTCCGCATCCGTGCAACTCGCATCCGCTCGGGACGCAGGGAGGAAGCCGGAACGGACACAGAACAGATGCAGAATGATGGCAGAACGGATGCCAAGCGGACACAAAGTGTTAAAATGGAAAAAACATTCGCAGAGGGGACCTATCTCAGATATTAAGGATGTCTGCAGGATGCCTAAAGGATGCCTAGAGGATGCAAAGGGACACCTACACTGCCTATAAAAAGGGGGAGCAAACTCGCCAGCATTCTCACTCTCAGAACA
The DNA here is from genome assembly GCA_004320025.1 of Laticauda laticaudata. Lineage (NCBI taxonomy): Eukaryota > Metazoa > Chordata > Lepidosauria > Squamata > Elapidae > Laticauda > Laticauda laticaudata. Next base: position 10,295 of record BHFT01016032.1, on the reverse strand, counting down.
GCAGCCAAGCTGTGCAGACCGCTGTAGACTTCATCTTCCACAGCATCCATCATGTCCACCGTGGATTGTGGACAAAGTCCTTTCGGCAGCCACCATCCTTCTGCAAACAGTGGAAGCCATCTACAGGCTCTGTGAACTCTACTGCGGGAAGAAAAGGAGCCACCCAATAAAAGTCTGGGTCCAAAGATCGTTTGCCAGAAGAGCAGAGGACGGACTGTACAACAAGCTGATGGTGGAGCTCAGGAGCGACAGACACTCGGGCGTTCCCAGAACTTCTATGAGGATGCCTCCAGCCATGTTTGACGAAGTTCTGCAGGCGGCTGACACCCAGGTTGACCAAGACAAACACCAACTTCCCCCCAGCCTGGAACCTGGGCTCAAGGTGGGCACTCACTTGCGCCAACCTGGCCTGAGGGACCACGTACAAGGAGCATGCAGTATGCTGGAGGGTGCCACCCCAGCCACCATCAAGCTTTGTTGTTCAGAGAAGTGGTGCAGAGCCATCATCGAAGAATACAAGAGGAGCTCTCCAGATGTCCCTCCACTGAAGAAGGATGGAAGAAATTTTGCAGAGCAGTCGTATCAGAAGTGGAATCTTCCCCACACCGTTGGAGCCATCGAGGCAAGCACGTGGCCTGCAAAGCGCCAGCCAAGTCAGGGTCCACTTATCCACAACTACAAGGGCTTCTACAGCATCATCCTCTTCGCCATGGTCGATGCTGACTACAAATTCATGTACATCGATGCTTCAGGCAACGGCTCATCTTCAGATGCCCAGGTATACAACGCCAGTCACCTCAAGGGTGGGCTGGAAAGCAACCTCATGGTGGCTTCCCAGATCCAGACCCGCTGCCCCAAACGACACGCAAATGATGTGCCCTACTTCATCATGGCGGGATGATGCCTTCTCCCTCACAACCTACCTCAGAAGCCCTACACCTCAAATACCTCACCCGTGAAGAGAGGATCTTCAACTACAGGCTGTTCAGGGCAAGACGGGTTGTGGAGAACGCCTTTGGCATCCTAGCAACAGGTTCCAGGTACTTCTCACCAACATGCAGCATCGCCCAGAGACCGTGAGGAGGATCGTGGAAGCTTGCTGCATCCTGCACAATCTCATGCGCAACCGCTACCCCAGTGTTGCGAACAGGCTTGTGGACCGTCAACAAGGCAATGGGACATGGAGCCTGGGGAATGGAGGCAAGGGCAAAACCTGATCGACACTGAGGATGGTCAAGGCCCCAACAAGAGCCTCACGTGAGCGAAGAAGCAGCGCAACCTCTGAAAACACTGTGCAACTCCCCAGCTGAGCAGTGGAGTGGCAAGACAAGGATGGCAAATGCTTAATGGATGGCTTCCTTCAGCCTGTCTCATCACACGGATGAGATTGGGCCATGTATGTTTGGTTGGCCTACAATGAACAGGGCGTTTAATAAAGAGTTGTGTTTATGTTGACATGTGTGGATAATTATTACATTATTATTGTTATTATAATGAAGGGCCATAGGTGTGGCACCTGGGAGGGTGGACCATACAGTCCCACTATGCTTGCGCTGGAGGTTTACCTATCCCACAGCTATTACCCATCCAAAGGTTATCCCTGCTCATTCCTCAGGTATCCCTGCCCACCCCACTGCTATCTTAACCCATCCCACAAGCATGCAAAGCTTAAACCATGCTCTAAAAGTTTCTACAAGACTTTAGTTAAAAAAAAGAAATGAAGCAAGTGTGTGAATCAAAAATAGACTTTATTAACAGAAGCTATAAAACAAAAAATGACTCTCTGGCACTCCTCTTTGGTCGCTCAGTCTCAGGGGTGAAGGTGCAGGTGCTGTGGCAGGTGGCTGTGCTGGAGTGCTTGTTATCAGCTCCTCCAAAAGCAGAAGCAGCAGAAGCCCAGCCCCAGAAGAGCGAGCCCGTGCTGCAGAAGCCCCAGCAGAACCAGAGTGAGGCCAGGGGGCGGGATGGTAGCCCTGTCCCTCTTGCCCAGGGCTGGCAGCAGATGGCTGAGGCTTGCTGGCTTCCGCATGGTTGTGGGGTTGCTGGCTGGCAGGGAGGCTGGCAGGAACCAAGGCTGGCAGAAAGGCTGGCGGGAGGCAGGCACCAAGGCTGGCAAGGAAGGCTTGCAGGCAGGCAGGCACCAAGGCTGGCAGCAGGCAACAGCAAGGCTTGGCAGGCAGGCACCAAGGCTGGCAGGAAGGCTGGCAGCAAGGCTTGCAGGCAGACATGCAGGCAGGACAGGCAGGGAATCGATGTGTCTGGCAGCAGGTCTTTCCTCTGAATGGCGACCTGCTTCCGAGCTGCTTCGTTATATCCAGGGGGCTTTGCGCAATGCATCCCCCCCGCATGCGCAAATTAACGCCAGAGCATCCGTTAGGCTTCCGCTGTGCATCCGCTAGGCTTCCGCTCTGCATCTGCTTCATCCATCTGCATCCGCTGTTATCCGTTCCGCATCCGCTTGCTGAGAGCCCCCCGGAAGCCCTGCGGTTGCGCCATCTGCCCCCATCCGCTTCCATCCGCTGGGCTTCCGTTCCGCATTCCGCTTTGCATCCACCCTGCGTCCTCCCTGCGTCCGTTTATCCGCTCGGGTTATGCTAAATTTTGCTCCCTTTTGAGAGCGATAACAACGGATGGAACATTTTGCTCGTCCGCTGTGTCCTTTTTGCATCCGTTGGCCAGTGTGACATGGGCTTTAGTATGATTTGATTGCTTATTGTACCCTGTGACTATTATAAGTGTTGTAGCTGAAGATTCCTGACTCTTAATGAATGTATCTTTTCTTTTATATACACTGAGAACATTTTCATCAAGACAAATTCCTTGTGTGTCCAATCACACTTGGCCAATAAAGAATTCTATTCTATTCTATTCTATCTATTAAACTGCCTAGCTAGGGAACTGCAAATTCTTTAGTTGGTATGGTAGGCAATTGATAATGTTGAGAAACATTGTTCCAGAAGGAATCAACCAACCATGATCAAAAATTGTTCAATGTATATCCTGCTCAAAAAGATTCTCAGGTGGTTAATGGCATTTAAAGCCATTGAGAGGACCAGGAGAATTGACAAAAAGGCTGAATCCCTATTTTCAGCTGTCCAAAATTCTTATGTTTTATCTGGATTTATTTTCAATTTGCTAAGTTAGTATTGGTAGAAATGTTGCCTCATCTGAGGAAAGATTTATTCATTTTATGGCAATGGATTATACATTTGTTAATCCCTCCCTGCTTGACTATGACCTCAGTGAAGGTTTTGTTTCCTTTAATTAAGTTCCTCTGTTGTTGTTCCCACTGATTCCAATGGGAATTCTAACATGTATTTATTTGTAAGTGCAGTGAATGGGAAGTAGTAGGATTGACTTGGGAAACCAAAGCCCTTAATCACAGACTTTGTAGCTGACCTTTCCCCAGCCACAGAACAATGTAAAAAGTAAGCCAAATTTATTTTAGGTCTGTACAATGCTTTGGAAGAGCCAAGCTTCAGTTGAGAAAGAAACAATATTAGGAAGTGATTTTTAAGAAAAACAAAATCAGACATCAAAATAAAGGCAACATGTTCATGTGTATGTTAAACCAGAGTATTGTTTGTTTCTAGCATAGTGTAAGATCAAACCGACTCTAAGAAACTAACCACAGTTCACAAACCATAATGATTTGCACACTGTAGTATTCCTTAGTATTGTGCTAATTAGCCTATTACTTTAAAAACTGCATTTTTGAACTGTTTGTTTCTAAAGGTTCATTACCTAAAATGTACAAACCTTTCTCAGAGGAAGGGTAGTTTCTACCAGTATTGTTTGTCTTTAATTAGATATTTTATTCCCTTTGGCAAAAGAATATTAATAATATAGCTAATTAGATAACAATCTGACCTTTCCAAATCACTTTTTAGGGGGATAAACTTGATCTTTAGATTTTTATATTGAGGGTAATTAGAAATATTCCTGTAAAATCAAGGAACTTCTATTTTCATTGCTCCATAAGAACTCAAGCACTGCAAAAGCAGGAATCTGTTAAGTAAGATGCCCTGAGCATTAATTTTGAAGAGCAAATGCTGAAACAGTAAACCAAGCATATTTCTGGAAGAATTTTACAACTCCACTATTCTGCATTTTAAGAGTACGATGAAAAAGAAGAGGTGGGTGGTAAGAGGGAGAATATATTTACATGTAGCAGAGTAAACAGCCTGAAAATTATTTATGTGAACGGAGCAGAAATGTTCACATAATGACTTGAAATGCCTTTAATTGGTTCATTGCACTAACGCTCACCAGGGCTGTTCGATCTTTTGCCGCTGAGCCGGCTCATTAATGGGCTGGCGCTTGCGACTCAGCCGGTGGTATGTTTACCATTTTTAGAGTAAGTTTCCAGATCTCTAAAAAAGTGGCATTTACTCTTAGGAAGGAAGGAGGCCAGGGTAATCCAATAAGCTCCCATTAGCTTAAAAATACAGAATTGGGAGTTAGTATGATGGGTAAGCTTTGCTGAGAGTGTAGCTGAGAAAAAGTCCTGAGGCATGTAATAAGGAGAAATTTTTAGTACTGTTGTAGCAGAGGGAAGCAAAGCAGCAGCCAAAATTGAGTTGCATGAAGTTAGGAGATGCTGCATGCATCATCCCATCTGGTAAATATCTCAGGCACACAGTAGCTCTTTATGTGAATGTGCCCTTGAATTTGTTTTTGATTCCCAGTAACTACCTGGGCTAGTCCCTGTCATTTTCTTGGCAAGATTTTAGAAGATACCTGCCATTGCCTCTTTCCAAGGGCTGAGAGAGAATGACTGGCCCAAGGTCACCCAGCTGGTTTTCTGCCTAAGGGACAAGGGCTCACCACCTCGCATTAATCACAACATCAAATTGGTTCATGTTAACTCTATGACTATAGGAGATAAACAAATGAACATGTCGAGCAGATGTCCCATTATGATAGCCTCTAGTTGCACTAGGAATGTTCGGTGTAAGGTTAAGGTATTTGTTCAGAAACCCTAAGGATCTGTCCTAGGTCAAATACTCTTCAACATCTTCATAAATGATTTAGATGAAGGGGATCAAATTTGAAGATGACAAAATAGGCTCAAAATCCAGAAAGATCTTGACAGACTTGAACACCAGGCCATATCTAATAAAATGCAGTTCAGTGATGAGAAAAGTAAGGTTTTATACTTAGGGAACAAAAAACAAATGCAGCACATTGCTGGCTCATGCCTACAATAGTGGTCCATAAGGACTCCAAAATCTCTCTCACAGCTATTACTGCTTACTCAGGTAGCAACAGCAATAGCACCTAGACTTATATATCACTTCATAATGCTTTACACTACTCTCTGAACAGTTTACAATATCAGCAAATTGCCCCCAACAATATGGGTCCTCATTTTACCCACCTGGGAAAGATGGAAGGCTGAGTCAACCTTGAACCCCGTTAGGATCAAACTCTTGGCAGTGGGCAGAGTCATCTTGCAATATTGCATTTTACCCACTGTGCTTTTGATTTTTCCTGCTTAGTTAAAATCTAAGTAAAAATCAAGTGCACAGGTATAGAATTGGTGGTACCTCACTCCCACCACCCACTCCAGAAAAAAAAAAAAGGAAANCAAGTGCACAGGTATAGAATTGGTGGTACCTCACTCCCACCACCCACTCCAGAAAAAAAAAAAGGAAAGATGATTGAATGTATTGTAGACTGTTGAGAAGTTCAGGAGAACCAGGACACAAGTGCTGTAGTCCATGTGGGTTTGGCATTTCTCTGACATTCATTAAAGCAGCTCAACTTTTCTTTTTTTTCAGATTTCCAGTTGATGAAAGAGACAGGACTTCAATTGTGTAATGCAATGTCATTTTGGAAGCTGTCCCACCAAAAACCCTAATGCAATATTGGGCTGCATCCACAGAGATATAATGTCAAGATCACAGAAAGTATTGCCCTCTACTTCACTGGTCAGGCTACCCGTGAAGTTCTATGCCCAGTTCTGGCTGCCACAATAAAACTGGGATGTTGAGGAACTAGAAAGAGGACAAAGAAGAGCAACTAAGATGATTTAGCTTGGAAGCTAAATCTTATGAAGGGCAGTGGAAAGAACTTGGTGTTTTGCCTAAAGGGAAGAAGCCTAAGGAGAGATATGAGACCGCCTTCCAAAACATGAAGGACCATTCCAGGAGAGAATGATTTTTTCTCCAGAACTCCCAAGTGTAAGATAAAAAAAACAATGGATGGAAAATTTACAGACTCAAACATGAAAGGGGATTTCCTGATGGTGAAGATTATTAAACAGTGGAACAGCCAGCCTCCTGAAGTCATGGGTGGCAGACAATGGTGGGATTCAATTTTTTTTACTACCAATTCTGTGGGTGTGGCTTGGTGGGCATGGCAGGGGAAGGGAAATCTCCAGTCTGAGGTGGTATTTGCCGGTTCTCTGAACTACTCAAAATTTCCACCACCAGTTCTCCAGAACTGGTCAGAACCTGCTGAACACCAGCTCTGGAAGATTTCAAGTAGAGTTGGATGTCCATTCATCTGGGAATGTCTGAGGATTCCTGCCCTAGACAGGGGTTGGATTAGAAGACCTCCAAGTTCCCTTTCAGTTCTATAATTATATGATCTTGACTTTTTTGATGCTGTCCATCTCCTGCAGACACCTGCTTCTAAATTGCATGTTGGTGAGTGTGATTAGCAATTTGAGTTTTTCATATGAATCTATTCAAGACTGGAGTTGTTTGTGATTAGATTCTTCAAGAAGAATCTAGAAGTTTACAGTTCGCTTTGATTGATTTCATGAGTAGCTTCTTGCTATTCAAGGCAGATATCATAATAATTATGTCATAATTTTATTATGTTTCAATTGTGTCAATAATTGTGAGAGTACACAAAGAAAAAAGACCTCAAGGAACATACATCTGCTCCCCTTGCACAGAGATGGAAAGGTCTGACACTATCCACAGTGGAAGAATAGTTAGTGGAGTTGACAAATTTTGATGAAATGGATAAGCTAATTCTTTGAGTAGAGAAAAGATATTATCTACATTTTAAAAAGCTCCTGATGGATTTTTAGCAGAAAAGAAGAAAACAGAACTTGTGATTTATGGTTTTGACAATTAAACAGGATCATTTATACAAAGGGTAATAAAATGTAACTTTAGAGAAAGGTTAAATATATATTTGTAGTTACAATTGTTGTGAAGAAAATCGGAAGCTACTTCTTTTTACTTTTTTCTTTTTTATTTTTCTTAACTTTTTTTTCTTTTCTTGCACTATTCTTTTTTTATTGATTTATTTTTCTCTTTTCCCCTGATTATTGCTATTAGGTTCGGTTAGTTTTTATCTACATGTTTAACTTTTATTCAAAAGAAGAAAAAGGCACATACACCTGCTCTCAAAACTCTTTGGAATGGAATGAATAGAATTTGTAAAACGCACATGAGACAGGGTAGTAAACTTAACAGAATAGCAGAGTTGTAAGGGAACTTGGAGATTCTAGCCCAACCCAATACCATTTCAGACAAATGGCTGTCCAATCTCTTCTTAAACACCTCAAGTAATGGATCTTCCACCTTGCTAACTTCTGATAGCAGTTCCACTGATTAATTGTTCTGTTATGAAATTTCTCACAATTTCAAGGTTGCTTCTCTCCTTGATTAGTTTCCATCCATTGTTTCTTTGTCTTGCCTTCTGATGTTTTGGAAAATAGGTTGACCCCTTCTTTTCTTTTTTGTGGCAACCCCTTAGATATTGGAACATTGCTATCATTTCTTTCCTGGTCCTTCTTTTCACAAGACAAGACATACAATTCCTGCAAATATTCTTCATATGTTTTAGCCTAAAGTCCCCTAATCGTCTTTGTTGCTCTTCTTTGTACTCTTTCCAGAGTCTCCACAGCCTCCTCACCTTTTCTCCTGCAGAAATTCTCAAAGCTTTAGAAAGCAAGATTTATTTGTGAAGGTGTTCCATGACTGCCCCTTTCTGATAGCAAAAGGAATTGCATAAGGCAAAAATCTAAAGGAAGGTTTTTCGCATGCGCAGTTATTTTATTTATATAATATTATATATATATATATATAATATATATATATATATATATATATATAATATTATATATGTATAATATATTATATATATATATATATAATATAATATATATATTATATATATATAATATATATATATATATATAATATATATATATATATGTGTTGTGTAATTTTTGTAAATTTATCAAAATGTAAAATACAAGTGCAAATAAGTGGGCAGGAGAAAGGGGAAGAGAATTGGGCAGGGTAAAGGAAAAGCAGAAAAAACTCTATTCCAAGTCTTTTCAGTGCAGTTGAATAAAGATAAATAACATTGCAGCCTCAACTTTTCATCTTGCATTCCAAGTATAGAGACATTTCTTTAACAATAAACGAATGCAATCAGCAAATTCCAAAGTCATTTTTTTTTTTCTCTCTCAAGCACAAAGTCTAGAAACAGAGACACTGCAGTCTTAAATTGCTTGTTTCCCTTCAATAAACTGCTGAAAATGAACTGGCTTAATCAATCTTCAACACTTAGCCAGGTGGGATTCGTCTACGGTTTGGACTGGTTCTGCAAACCGGATGTTTGATGGAGTAAGTGCAGGGTCCACGCGGAAGTCCTGGAAGGGGGAAAACGGGCCTTCTGGAAGTCTAGGAACAGGCATGTTTTCCGGCTTCCGGAGGCCTCCAGAAGCCAGGGAGACTGCTTTCGCCCTCCAGAGGCCCAGGGAAGCCTCTGGACCAGTTGATGAGAATCATTTTTTTTTACTACCTTTTCTGTTGGCATGGCTTGGTGAACTTGCAGGGGAAAGACAACTGTAAAATCTTAGCGAGAAGATGCATTCTTTCTCTGAACTACTTAAAATTTCTGCTCCTGGTTCTCCAGAACTGGTCAGAACCTGCTGAATATCACCTCTGGTCCTGGTCCTTTTTCCTGGCAGGTTCATTGTAACTAGAACATCTCTGTGCAGTGCGTACCCTTCAAGTCTCCTTATCAACCAGGCCAGAAATATGCTTTATTCATCCAGCTAAAGAGCAAACAGAAGGCTTGTTATACATCCCATCCCCTCCCACAAGGTTTTACAGTGAAGTCAGCAGGGGCATCTTTGTGTGGGTCAAGACAGAAGTCATAACTCAACAATCAAAGCTCTGTGGTTCGCTTAAGTGCAATGCAAGTAAAAAAGGAACAAGGCACCCATTGCCACACACACCCTTTTTAAATTCTCCTGTTTTTCTTTTTTTCAAACCCTATCTTTTTGGTGTCCAGGAATCCCTATATAGCACTTCTCCCTGAAAAAAAAAATGTGGAAGCTACCAGGAAATGCTTCAGGTTTAAGCAGTTTCAAAGCCTTCATTCAGACTCAATANAGAAAGAAAGAAAGAAAGAAAGAAAGAAAGAAAGAAAGAAAGAAAGGAAGGAAGGAAGGAAGGAAGGAAGGAAGGAAGGAAGGAAGGAAGGAAGGAAGGAAGGAAAGAAAGGAGGGAAAGGAAGGAAGGGAAGGGAGTGATGTTCCCAGCCCCACCTCCATGCATGACATATCCCACCTTCTTGAATTGATTGGAACACCCACTGGTAGCCCATATCCCTCCCCCTCCAAATGTCAATCACACTTTTGTTACCCAAACACCAACTATCTCTGCATTATTTTATGGATCATAAAGGAATTATCTTTACTTTGGAAATGACTGGTTCCCCCAAACATATGGCTCTTCCCCTCTTTTTATCTTTTCAGAAAACAGTCAACAGCATGTTTTCCAGAAGATCTGTGGCATAAAAGAGGGAAGTATTATGCAAGCCACTTATGCCAGGAAACATTATTTTATTTACTTTGGGAGCCTACATAGTCTTTTTTAATTTATTGAATGTGTTGCAATGTTTTAATATGTGATGCTGTCTGTTTCCAGTTTTACAATGAGCGGCCTAGAATCATAGGTGATGGCACAGAATTACATACAAGTAAACATTAAAAGTTTATGTGTAAGCCTGACTCACCCATGTGCTTAGGGAATAAATGAAGACCTGCCCCTTCAGGATGCGTATGCAATGGGAAAGTGCAAAACTAAAAAGGGTGAGATTTGTGGAAAAAAAAATTTGATTCCCCATCCCCTATCGATGTACTGAGTCGTGGCAACGCAGTTAAGGCCCGGTCCCACTGGCCAACGGATGCAAAACATATGCATAAAGGACACAGCGGATGAGCAAAATTTCAGGGGCGGCTCCATCCGTTGTCATCCGCTCCAAAAAGTGGCAAAAATTTGCATAAACAGAACGGAAAAGAACAGAAAAGAACG
>BHFT01016030.1:38362-49116 GCA_004320025.1 Laticauda laticaudata | reverse complement strand
AGAGGCAGAATTTCCCCCCCCCCTTATTTTCCTCCCCAAAAACTAAGCCCCACCACATTGTACCAAAGTGCGGGTATCGAGTTAATAAGATCATCCTCGACTTACGACCAGTATTGAGCCCAACATGTCTGTTGCTAAGCGAGACCTTGGTTAGCCTTTCCATTTTACAACCTTTCTTGCCACCGTTGTTCAGGGAATCCCCGCCGTTAAGTGAGTCACTTAGCTTTATTGTTAAGTGAATTCTGACCACGTGACCATGGGGACCTTGCAACGGTGTGAAAAGCAGTCATGTCGTGTTTTTTCCTCCAGTGCCGTCGTAACTTCAAACAGTCACTAAACAAATTGTTGTGAATCAAAGGACTGCCTGTAATAATTCAATAAATTAAATCTACGGTCGGTTTCCCAGGTTAGCTTGCGGATACAGGGCTGGTGCAAATACAGATTGTCCATGACTTACAACTGCAGCTGGGAGCAGAATTTTGTTTGCTGCCCCTCTTAAAGCGGTCCTTGACTTACAACAGTTCATTTAGTGACAGTTTGAAGTTACGACACTTCAAAAGTGACTTACGACCATTTTTTCCATGCTTACGATCCTTGGAGCATCCCTGTGGTGACGTGATTTACATCCCCATGGCCATTGACTCATATTTATGATGGTTGCAGGGGTCATGTGATCTTCTGACTGGGAGGGGGGCAGATTCACTTAACAACCGGGTTACTAATTTAACAAAGTGATTTACTTAACAAGAAAGGGCAAGAAAAGTTGTAACATGGGACAAAATTCCTATCAGGATTCCGGCAGTTACCCCCACATTTAAATCATGAATCTCAAGCCAAACTTCCAAAACTTCAAAAGGATTTATTGGCTTCCATGCTGGCACTGCCTGGGTGTAACCAACTCTGAGACACAACATTCATTGTCACTCTTGACCCTGGTTTTCCCTCCACCCCCTGGGTGTATCACAATTCATATTCTCCAATGGGATACCTCCATAGCCCAGAGTCATCCATCATGCTCTCCAGTGAGAATTCTGCCCTAACTTTAAATATTGTATAAAGAATTTGTATTAAGAAGATAAGAGAATATTTGAAGAAAAAATTAGAATATGAATAGAAAATACATGTATGACATGAACCTGAATATGAAAGGCGAAGATAGAACTAAGGTCATGTTTGTATGGAAAGGTAAAAATCTGGAACCAAACTGTTCACTAAAAGAGACAATTTATGAAATATAAAAAATAAAAACCTTTGGGAGAAAAAAAAAGAATTTTGTGCTGCCGAAACTTCAGTCACCTCGTGACTATCTCTGAAAACATTTATGGAATGCACTTTCGGTTTGCAAGCTGCTGCACTGCTCCTCCCTCCCTTTCTGTTGGCAAGTCTAAAAAGACCATAGAAATATTTTAGGAGTTGACAACTCCCTTAACACATTTCCGACTTAGCGATGTAAATTCGGGCTTCCGTTGTCGTAAGTCGAGGACTTCCTGGACACTTCTCCCAACCTGAACCCAGCTGTGTGAATTCGAGGCAGGCAATGTTGGGCCAATGACCAAGAGAGTTTTTCTCCTTTGTCTATAGGCTTCCCCTTGGGGTTCCTATATGACCACTTGGGATATGCCCCTCAAGATCCCGCCGGCCAAGGTCTCTCTCACTTCTCGTTCGATTGACGCGGCCGCCCGGCTCACCGAATGGATGAATAAATCAGCAGCCTTGAGCCAAGCTTGCAACGGATTGTGTCCAGAAATTGTTGGCAAAGTAAATGACCAATAGGCAAAGGGGAATATTTGTAGCTCAGGGTTGGGAAATAGAGGGTCCTTTGGTGCTCTCCGGAGCTGGGTGGTTTTTCTGCCAGACGTTTCCTGACCCAACTAGGTAACATCATCAGTGCTGGAAGGGAAAGGGATTTGTGAAATGGAGGAGGAAGAGAAGGGAGAACAACTCACTGAGGAGTACTTTGGTGCTCTCTGAGCATGGTTTTTTTACAGACGTTTCATGACCTAACTAGGTAACACCATCAATATAGAAGGGAAAAGAGCTTGTGGAATGGAGGAGGAGGAAGGGGAGGAAGAAGAAGAGGACAATGACTGTAAGGCCTTTTTTGTTCTCTGAGCTTGGTAGCTTTCTTGCAGATGTTTCATGACCTCACTAGGTAACATCATCAGTGCTAGAAGGGAGGAGGGTTTGCGAGGAGGAGGAAGGAGGGAAGGAAGGAAGGACAGGAGGGAGGGGAGGGAGGGGAGGGGGAGGACTATGGGGTCCTTGGGGCTCTCTAGCTTTCTTGCAGATGTTTTATGACCCAACTAAGTAACATAATCAGTGCTAGAGGGGTTTGTGAGGAGGTGGAAGGGAGGGAGGGAGGGGAGGACGATTCCTTGGGGCTCTCTGAGCTTGGTGGTTTTCTTGCAGACGTTTCATGACCCAACTAGGTAACATCATCCGTGCTAGAAGAAAAGGGGTGGCGGAGGAGGAAGGGGAGAAGGAGTGAGGCTGTGGGGTCCTTGGTCTTCTGAGCCGAGTGATGTTTGAGTCACTGAAACTTTCTTGCAGACATTTCGTGACCCAACTAGGGAACTTCATCAATGCTAGAAGGGACTGGGGAGGAGGAAGAGGAGGACGGTGGGGTCCTTAGTGCTCTCTAAGCTTGGAGGGTTTCCCTGAAGACGTTTCATGACCCAACTAGGTCACAGCATCAGTGGCAGAAGGGAGAGGGTTGTTCAGGGAGGAAGAGGAGGGGTGGAGGATGAAGTTAAGTCGAGGACTCCCTCCATAGGAAATCGTCTCATGGTTCCCTTTCCCCCCCACAGCCCTCCATCCCCGTGATCAAGGAATCCGTCACTAAACCTAGCCGGGCTTCCAGTAAAACATCCGAGCGGCCCGTTTCCTCCGGGAAGATGCCAGCCTTCGAAGAGGTCGGGTCCCGGGCAGGACGGTGGGGGTTGCCGGGAGTGTCCCGTCAGCCTGGCAGCATGGACCTCCGCCTGAAAGACCTCGGTGGTGCCGACGCCCAGGATGTCAGCGAGCTGGAAGCCAGGCCGCCCAAGGAGAGGGCCGGCGACGATATCCCGCTGTCTCGCCAACCGGGTTGCATGGACCTGCGCCTGAAGGCCGCCAGCCCTCAGCTGCCCGCCTCCAACCGCCCCGGCTCCCGGGAGCCCACTCCCAGGCGGACAATCTCCGCCGAGGCCCCTCCGTCCGGTCGGCCCCGTTCCCGGGAAACAAGACCCAAAAACTTGGGGACCCCCGAGCCACTGTCTCCCGGCCCTCCGGGGTCTCGGGAGGTCAATCCTCGAGGTGAGGCAAGCGGCCTCCAAAACCAGAGGTCGGCCGGTGAGGGTTTCTGGTCCGTCCCAAACCTCCACGCGAAGACGGGAGGCGCCGAAAGGAACGCCTCCCGACCCCTTTCCTCCACATAAATCTTCCCGGAAGGCCAGATTTAATAAAAGACAAGGAAACCAAACCAAAATCAATTACCAATGCTTTAAAACAAAAAACAAAAAAAGTGGAAAGCACCAGACTGTCAAAAGCCTTTTTTTCTGTATTTTTTCCTTCCTTTTTTGGGTGTGTGTGTGTGTGTGTGTGTGGTTGTTTTGCACTCGACCCCGTTTGGATCAGTTCTCCCACGTCCCTCGTTCTCAAAAAGTCCCCTTTGTGTCTTGGCAAATTTGTGTGTCGTAGCCCCTCACCCACCCACCCAAAAATAAGCCCTGGTTTTAGCTGACGTGCGTCTCCCGGCCTTCGTTCGTCGTGCTGCAAGACCTGGGAAGCGGGACGGTGGTGGGAGGTTTGACCACCTTTGGGATACCGACACGACGGGCAAGGGTTCGAAAGAGAGCCAAAAATCACAGGGGACGGCGCGGCTGAACAATGGAAAGGGTGCCATTAACACCAGAGGGTTTTTTTTTTCCCTTAATAATTAATAAAGCTAATTGGCCATTGAACTTGCAGCTGTTTTTTCCTGGGCTGGGAGCTTGATTTAAAAATTTAATTTTATTTTTTTTTTGCCTTCGACGCAGTTTCAGGACTTTCCACAATGTATCCTGAGTGTTAAGAAGCAGGTAGTCCTCAAGTTACAACCACAATTGGCACTGAAAACAATCAACCCATGGAACAGAAGTCGCCCTCGGAAGTTATGGGAGCGCCATCCCTTGAGACTTTCAAGAAGAGATTGGACTGCCATTTGTCAGAAATGGTGGAGGGTCTCCCACGGTGCAGGGTCTCCCACTTGGGTGGGGGGTTGGACTGGATGACCTACAAGGTCTCTTCCAACTCTTGTTATTCTGCTATTCTTCCTCCTTTCTCTCCCTTCCTTCCTTCTCCATCACTGGACGTTTTCAAGAAGAGATTGGACTCCCATCCATCAGAAATGGTGTTGGGTTTCCTGCTTGGGCAGGGGGTTGGACTAGATGACCTACNGGGGGGGGGGGGGTTCAGATTCACTTAACGACCAGGGGAATTCACTGAACAGTCAGAGTGATTCCCTTAACAACCGTGGCGAAAAAGGCCTTTAGAATCGGACACGACTCATTCAAGTGTTTTGCTTAGCGATGGAAATTCCATTCCTGATGGCGGTTGTACATCGAGGACACTGTATTTCCCAGTCTCAGCAAATTGTCCTATAAAAGTGTTGAAATCAGAATCAAGAGGCAGTGTGGTGGGGTTCGCCGGTAGCCGGCAGACAGCGCAGCGGAATTGGACAGTGGGGAAGAAAGGGGACCAGTCCGGGAGTCTGGGGAGGACTCGGATGAGGGTCCTGCATCCGATGCAGAGATGGGGCCAGGACCATCTGGGAGTGGGGTGCTGACTCCGGAGCCTCTGGAGTCTTGGCGGCAGAGAGGCAGAGGAACAAGGGGAGCCTGTGCCCAGTGCATGTATGCACAGAGCTGCTAGAAGGCAAGAGCAGCTGAGACAAAAGGGGCAACTCAGGAGTAAGGCTGGGAGGTGACTGCCTCTCCCATAAGGTCCAAAGGACAGGCAAAGGTGAAGAAACCTTTGCAGGAAGCAAGGTCATTCACTCTGTTCAGATTAATCCTTGAAGCTGTGTGGACTTTGTACTTTTATCTGGCTTTTTACAGTTCATTTGGCACTTTAGTTGTTGGCAGCCATTCAAAGGAGAGAAAGGTGGGTGCTTATCAAGAGAGACTGGGACTCATAACAGGCTGGGAATGAATGTAATTCCCAGCGCTGAAATAAAACAAAGAGTTGTTTGGACTAAGCATGTGCTTCATTGTGGTCTCTGGAAGCCTTGGTCAGAACAGGTGGAAACCTGTCGGTATGGGGTTTTAAGCTCCGGGTTTTTGAGTCTCCTCTTTTGAAAAACCTGCAGGATTTTATTCCAAAAAGCCGTAAAGTACAGAAATGGAAGGCAGAGGCGTTGATTAACAGCACCTTTGATTTAAAATAAATAAATTGTTTAACAAAAGAGCCAGGATTTGGGAGGAGGCAGAGCCAAGGCAGCTAATTTTCGGGACATCAAGGGAACCTGTTTTAGCAATTCCCAGCTTTGCAAATGCTCCATGCACCTAGAGCAAAAGATTTAAAAACAAGATGCCAAACAATCAGCCACACCGCGACATGTAATTTGATGAACAAAAGACAAAAGCACTGGCTTGGGCTTCCAAGAATTAGGCTCTCATGCATTTTGATCATCAAAAGGGTTTTTAAAAATACAAAATAAAAAAAAGGTTTTTGGATGGATGGAAGCGAAATCTAGGGCTAGGAGGAAAACTTCCATCTATGGGGTGGGAAAACGATTGGAGGGCATGTAATTGAACGAAATTACATTTTTAATTCGTTAATCATTTAATTTACTGCAAAACTGGTTGATTTTCCTCTTCTCCCACTGGGAAAAATTTTGCAAGTGAATTACTGCCTGTTTGTTCTTTTATACAGCTTTATCTTTAAAAAATTTTTTAATTCTTTATTGAAATTCAAAATATTAAAAAATGCAAAAATTTCTATAAAAGATATGTCAATATCTTTCAACAGCATTTTGACAGTACGATACACATTATACAATTAATATTTGACAGTTATTCATAGTATTGGTAATACTAATTCACACTGCCTTAATATTCATAAAAAGTGATTCATGCATATAGGTCATTGGTTCAAAAAAGGAAAATATATTAACACTAAGTACCTATCTATATCTAAAAAGAGAAAAATCAGATATAAATCTATCTATAGTGTATGTACTTTGCTCTCTATTCCATAGCCATGAGGAGATATGTTATATATATTTTAAATATACAACTACGTAAGTATTATAAATTAAATATGAATATTTACATAGATCTCCATTTTCTGGCAGTTTCTCAATTTCAAGTTTCTCGTTCGTCCTACCAATATGCCAATTTTATTTCCTCCTTTAATCTATATTTTTCATGTTTTGCTGTCTACCCATTGATACCAAATGTTCAAAATTGAGTAATATTCTGAGTCTTCTTTATCATTTAATTTCATCGTAAGTCTATCCATCTCTGCACATTCCAGAATTTTACCAATTATATCTTCATCAGACAGAATATGGACATCTTCCAAGCCTGTGCTAGCGCAATTCTTGCTGCCGTTATTATATATATAATGAGATATTGGATATACACGTTATCTTTTAAGATGGTAAGCCAGACCGAATAACTCTGTATGGCAGGATGGGAAGGCAATAAATTTAATAAATAAAGAAAACCAAGAGGAGAAAGGAATCAAAAGTCTGCACTGGGAAGGACGGATTCTAAATCCGTCTTTTTGAGCATGAGCTGAAATCTGATAATAAAAAGATTTCCCTTTCAAAACACAACCTGCCTCATTAAATGAAAGCAGACAAGTTGATTTTTCAACATTTATTATTAACCGGAAAATCTTCTTGGGGGCAAATCCCCCCCAAGAGAAGAAACTTCATTTGGGAAAAGGGAGCTGTCAGCCAGTTCATTATTCACGAGTGGAAAAGTGAAATAAAGACTATCATCATCTTGTAAAGTTTTTTTTTTTCTATATATTTACAGAAGTTGAATGAGTGGGTTTTATTTTATTTTTTGGGGGTGGGAGGAAAGGCTCGAAATCTTGGAAGCTGGCTCAAAAGTAAGCAAAACAGCCAGCTACCAGGAATGATGAATCCGACAATACATTCAACCAGGTCAGAAAAAAAAATCTGCCTTCCCAAAAGTTTTAATGCAAAGGGTTGTTTTTATTTTATTTTCTTTCCTTCTCTCCTGCAGACGGGAGGAAAGAAAAACTTGCAAGATTTCAGCCTGCCTTCAGCCCCACCCCACCTCTCCCTCCCTCTGAGCCCCAGGCCCACTTGCAAAAAAATCAATCAGCCAGACTGGAGGTTGTCCACCTCTTTCATGCCGGCTTGCTCTCAATGGACGGTGTTGTCTTTTGTGAAATGTGTGCGCGCCCACGCCCGTTTTGCACGCTGCTGCCCCGTGGGGTTCCTTCAAAGGAAAGGATTGTTCTGAGAAAGCAGAGAAGAGCAAAGGGTTTGAGTTTGGCCTGTGGGAGGATGTCAGTTTCGTAACCTGGCCACTTTTTTTTTAACGTGGGGAGGTTTTAGGCCTTGGCTGGGGAACAGACTCCCCCAAGAATCCTTCGGGTAAAACTGTGGCCTCTCGCAATGAAAAGAAGTTATAATAATAATGACGATGATGATGAGAAAGTCCTGCCACAAGGCTCTTCACACTTGGCAACTTTAAGACCTGTGGACTTCAACTCCCAGATAAGGACTCGATTGTACTGACCTCCTCCTTAAGACCCTCAACTTCAGGACAAGCCTTAAAGCTGTCAAATTTGAAGATCCCTGTCCTAGCAGGATCCAAGGAGAATGGCCTCCGTCGGATAACAACTGTGTAATAAATATGAATTTGGCCGATTTCAGCCCAATCGCATTATTTTTCTAATTAACAAACCGAAGTCCTTGATTCAACCAACCTTTTTTGGGGTGTGTGTGTGTGCAAAGTTTAAGGAAGAAAGTTGGGGAGTGAGTAGGGGAGGTGTGTCTCGTGTCTCTTCACATGGCTGCGATCCCAAGGGAAGAGAAAACCGTCAGGATGAAAACCAGGGCACCAGACTGGTACAACTGGTGTATCTTGAAACCGATGCCCATGTCCCAGGCCTACAAAAGAGAAGATGAGAAGGACGTCGTAAGATGAGGAAACGGAAGGCCACTTGGGGGTAGTCCCAGCTGAAACCAACCAATAAACCCAACTAAGAAACCTCAGCACGGTGTTTCTCAACTTGGCCAACTCTTAAGATGCTTGAGTGAGGTGGGGGCTGGACTAGAAGACCTCCCGGTTCCCTTTCAACTGTAGTTATTCTCTTATGCGTGGGCTTCAACTCCCCAGCCAGCCCGTGCTAACATTAAAAAAAAGGAAGGAAGGAAGGAAAGGAAGGAAGGAAGGAAGGAAGGAAGGAAGGAAGGAAGGAAGGAAGGAAAGAAAGAAAGAAAGAAAGAAAGAAAGAAAGAAAGAAAGAAAGAAAGAAAGAAAGAAAGAAAGGGATAACAGAATAACAGAATTGGAAGGGACTTCGGAAGGAAGGCAGGGCAAGGAAGGAAAGAAGGAAGAGCAATAGCACTTAGACTTATATGCTGCTTCACAGTACTTTTCCAGCCCTTTCCAAGCGGTTTACACAGTCAGCCTCTTGCCCCCAACAATCTGGGTCCTCATTTTACCAACCTCGGAAGGACAGAAGGTTGAGTCAACCTTGAGCCCGTCAGGATCGAACTCCTGGCAGTGGGCAGTGAGTTAGCCTTCAGTACTGGATTCTAACCAGTGTGCCACCACGACTCTTAAATAAATATTAATCATTTGTCAAGTGTCTGAATTTTGATCACGTGACCATGGGAATGCTGCACTGGTCATTAAGTTGGGAAAATAGGTCCTAAGTCGCTTTTTTCAGTGCCTTCTGAAGTTTTTCAGTGACTTCGAACAGTCGCTAAATGAAGTGTTGTAAATCAAGGACTGTCAGTAATGGCATGTGGGAGAGACCTTGGGAGACAGGAGGAAGAGGCAGCTGAGCCCTCAGCTGATAATGGACAGAGAAGGAAACTCAGAGGAGACCCTCCCTAGTTTCTCAGGCTGTAAAAGAAGGGGAGAATTATACATTCACACGGGCAAGATTCCGTCAATGGAGCTTTACCATAAAGCAGGATTAACTCATCTGGTCATGTCTCCTCTCTGGTTCACCCCGTGAGGCCGACGTACTAGCGTTATGTATTGGCTGCTCAAAAGGCCGCTTACCAGATGCCGAATCCCATTCCAGGTGTGGTAGGTTACAGGTAGGGCCAAGGCAAACTTGGCAGAATAAATCAGAGCGGGTCCCAGGCTGAGCGACTTAATCATATCCAGGTAGTCGGAAAACTGTCCAGGAAGGGCCAAGGCACTTAACGCGAACAGTGACACACCTGGTGAGGAAACACATCCAGTAGGAATAGGATACAGGCATACAGGCAGTCAGTCAGTCAATCTATCATCTCCCTACCTATCAACCTACAGCATCTATCTATCTATCTATCTATCTATCTATCTATCTATCTATCTATCTATCTATCTATCATCTATCTATCATCTACCTACCTACAGTATATCTATCTATCCAGCTATCTATCCATCCACCTACCATCTACCTACCTATCATCTATCTACCTAGTTTCATCTATCTACACTATCATCTATCTATCATCTACCTATCATCTATCTACCTACAGTATCTATCATCTATCTACACTATCATCTATCATCTACCTATAGTATCTCTCTCTCTTATCATCTATCTACAGTATCTATCATCTATCAATATATTTATCTACCTACCTACCATATTTATCATCTATCTATCTATCTACAGTATCTATCTATCTATCATCTACCATCCGTCTGTCTGTCTGTCTGTCTGTCTTTCTGTCTGTCTGTCCATCCATGCCAATCAAGGAAAAGATTGAGACGAGGAAGGAAAGTGTGACGCACCTAAACTCATTCCCACGCCAGTCCCGCGGTGAATGATGGACATTGCCATCGGCAGGGTCCACCTAAAAGGAAGGAAAAAGGGACATTGTCAAAAGTTGGACCCAGAAATGACAGTGCTCTTTATGAAAAAGGAAGAAGGAAAGCAGGGGACGACTGGTCTCCAGAAGTTCTGGGTGCTCCAACACTGGAGGTTTTGAAGTAGATCAGACAATCACTTGTGTGTAATGGGATAGGGTCTCCTGCTTGAGGGGCGGGTTGGACTAGAAGCTCTCCAAAGTCTCTTCCAATTCTGTTATTCCTTCCTTCCTTCCTTCCTTCCTTCCTTCCTTCCTTCCTTCCTTCCTTCCTTCCTTCCTTCCTTCCTTCCCTCCTTCCTTCCTTCCTTCTCCATCACTGGGCCATTCAAGAAGAAAGTGGATAAACATTTGTTTGGAGTGGCGTAGGGTCTTCTGCTTGGGCAGGGGTTGGACTAGAAGACCTCCAAGGTCCCCTTCCAACTCTGTCATTCCTGCTATTCTGTATCCTGAGCGCTGAGCTCAGGCCAGGAGCAGGGCAAACTGTTCCAGCTCTTTGGATCTGCTCCCCACTCTGAATTATTCGAGGAATCCTACCAGAGAAGGAACACTGGAATCTGCGGAGGCGGCTGAGGAATGAGAGTATCACACAGGGGGAAATTCTCGACAGGCAGCAGAGAAATCGGCCAAGGACTTAAAAGAGAACGGAACTAAGATTCTGAGCTTGGCTACCAAGGTTAAAAGCTTGGCGTTGCAATTCCCCCCCCCCCCCCCC